>VXAV01010904.1:44999-72788 GCA_013399715.1 Alectura lathami
ACTTGTGTGTAAGTTGAAGTGGTTGTTTTTTATTGTTAATTTTACTTCTTGGAGAACAATATTGATGATGTTGGTATAGAATAATAATTACTTATGCTAGGAATGATTATAATCTTGATGACAGTGAGAGAAACCAGGTATGTAGACTTCCTAATGGAACAGCAATTAGTATTCCATTTTATCTTGCGTGTGCATGGTGATTTACAAAAGAGTTCCCCCATGAGATCAGTTGCCCTCTGGAGATGCCTTTCTGATGACGTTAAATGGCAATTAGACTCCTTAGTCCAATTTGTCATCTCAGTTGAGGTGGCTTGAATTAGACAGGAAGAATCTGAGTCCAAACTTGACGCTTGTACTGTTATTGTTGGACAGCGTTAGTGGAAAAATGAAGTACTAATCAGTGTATGGTGTAACCTACTAAAAACTGTAGTAATTACTATGAAAGGTTAGATTTCCTTTTTTTTCAGGGGTTTGTTTTTCTTTTTTAAATGATGTGGCTGTAGACTGGCAGTCTAACAAACGTTTGTTATCCAGTGGCAAGAGTCATTTAAAAGAAAAACAAAGCAGCACCTCATTGATCTGTTTGTATTCTCTGTATTTTTCAAATAGCATCTGAACCTATTACTTTGAAAAACTTAAAAAGACGGTCACAGTTTTTTGAACAAGGTAATCCAAAGAGCTAACATTTCATGTACTTCCATGAAACTTTCCTGCTGCACAGTCTTCCTAACAAGTCTGGTGCTGGGTACTCTTTCTCTTCAGCATTGTGTGTTGCAATTCTGATGAAGCAACATAATTCATTTCCCTTCTTTCCCCAGGGTCATCAGGTTATTCTTACAATTCATGGGTCTACCTTTGTGGTAATGGGACTTTGTGTGTTCTTTTATCTATAGCTATTTTACTCTTTTATATGTTCATACTCCTTTTATTCACTGGGTAGGAGGAAGAGGGGTAGCCCTCTGTTCAGGTTTGCCACTACCTACAAAACAGAACAATGTTGAACATTTCAGCAGAGGCTTGGTGCAGAATTTAAACAACTGTTAACAAAATATTTAACTCTGAATTGGAGTCTCAGCACTGCTTTCTTTTAAATTGGTGGAAAACAGCAGTGACTGGCCTTTCACTACATGGTGAAGTCATGAGATCTCAAAGACCAATATAAATTTTGAATTGAATTTTTTAGCTTTTAAAGACAAAAAAATAATAATAATAAAAAAGCAGCACTCAATTTTGGTTTTGTAGGTTGTTTTTTGGTGTTCTGCATGTCACAACTCACATACTTCCACTAATGTTTGTCTAATGCCGTCCTCAGACTATGTATGCCTTGCTGTTTTGATGTAGCCTGAAAGAGTGAAATTCTGGCCCACTGGAAGTCCAGTGCGAGTTTTACCGATGATATAAGTGGAGCCAGGACTTTGCCCTCAGTGGTGATGGCTTTCATTTCTCAAGAAGTGATATGAGAAGTGCTACCACATATATCTGTGTTTGTGGTTCTGTGGTTCTGTTTGCTGTATTGTATCTGTAATAAGGTGGTGTTTTGTTGGTTTGTGAGGTGGGTTCTTTGCTTTTTTTTTGTTACTATATTTTTGGTGTTTTTTTCCATGAATTTTACAATACTTGAAGTATTTCACTTCCTTTTGATGGGGAGGAGAAGGGTATATTTCTAGAGTGTTCACACAGTGCAGTTTTGTTCATTTTTAGCTTTTGACACTTTGACATTGAAATGATATGAAAATTATTTTTAAACCAGTACAGACCTGCATGGGTTTAACAGTGGGGTGAGAGAAGAGGGGAGCAAAAATAACTGCGCCTATAATCCTTTAATGTCTCCTAGTTCAATTGCACAGGAGATAAAATTATATTTGTTGTATTGTCACTGTGGCTATTCTGATCTGATAATAAAGAAAAAGTTATGAATGTGTAGGTTAGACACAAGTCTGTCGCTCAGTAGATGTCCTTTGTATCCTAAATTTGGCTTTCTTTCTCCACTTCGTGTATTCATACTTCAGCAAAATTTTGCAACTTGTTTCATTTATGCTTTTTTTTAACTGAAATTTGAACAGCTAAGTAACAAGTGTACTAACAAACAAAAATAATGATGTAAGATGATCCTTGGTAAAGGATTATGCTTAAGTTTGTATTTCTCCACATTTTCTCATCTTTTAATATATTACCACAGTAGATGTCTTTTTCTCAATAATCATGTTGGCACAGGACAAGTCCAAGCATGATAGCCTCAAATAGCAAAAGGTCTGTGGTCAATGGTGACAAGCTCACCGAATTCAAGTGTGCTTTGGAGAGTAGAGAAGGAGGGCAGTTGAAAAGGGGAAATGCACAGTTTTGTGCTATTGGAATTGCTTGTGGATGTCTGTTTCTCCTAAGGGGATTGAATGGGTACTGGCTATACCCAGGCATGCTGATTAGTTGGATTTCACAATAATATTAGGAAAGCTGCAGCAAGGAGCTTCTGTATTGCCACAGTGGGAGAGGTACTGCTAACTGAAACAATTGCTGATGGCACCTGTACGCATGTAAAGCTTTTGAACAGTTGTGCACATTAGCTGGAAGTACCTAATGTGTTCTGACCTCAAGTAAGTGAAATAGGGTCGAATGCAAGCATGGCTTACTAAGGAAGTAAAAATTAGTCTGAAGGTCAGTCTTTCCACACTTGAACAAGTCTTAAAGTAGTGAGTATGGTTCTAATAATTTCTTTGTTTTGCCTTCTACTTCCAAATCCCACAGGAGGCCCAGAGCCTGCAATGCCTGATGTAAGTAGTGTTTACAGACTACTAATTCACTGTAATCCTTGTCTTCTCAAGAGGCCACTGCTTTCTATTGCTTTTTTACACTGCCTTAAAATTCCAGTCAAATCAAAGAGTACTGACTAAGACTTCTTAATGTGTGAGAGAATGGTTGCCTGCTCTTCTTTTGAAGAAGCTAATGGAGGTTCTTGTCACTCTAAAGCTGTAGTGTTTGTAATGGCTTTTATTTCTCATTTAAAATGAATGCAATTTAAAATGTAGAGTATTGATCATACATCAGAAGATGATATTAGTTCATTTCCATGCTGTATTAGCTCCCAGTCCCATCCATTAGTGCTCCAAGTCGTCGGGTTTGGGATCAAGAGGAGGAACGAAAACGACAGGAAAAATGGCAAAAGGAGCAGGATCGTTTATTGCAGGTATAGTTAACCTTTGTGATCATAGGATGGCATTTCCTTGTGTGGTAGCCATCAGGGAAGAAAACTTTTCTTGACTTCTACATCTCTTCTTACTGATGGCGGAACAGGATGTTCAGATACATCTGCTGGGCTGCACAGTAACACACACTATCAATTCTTCAGCAAAAAGAGGGAGATGCGTTAGTGAACTTCACAAAATCAAACTCAGACTATATATTCACTACAGCCAGAAATGCTCACTCATCAGAAGGCCGGTTTGTTCTCACTGACAAAATAGTTTACAACAAGCAAAGGTCTAAGTCATCACTTTTGAATATGTTTTATTTTCTTGTAAGAAAATTCTCTAGAATGAGTTTTACCATTCATTTGAGACACTGCCTTGTATTCAGAGATGAAGAGAAGGCAGTCAGTGCCATGGTTAGATGCCTGCTAGCATCCTATTGTTTAGCTGTCATTTACTCAGTTGGAGTCAACCTGATTCCCAGAACCAACTGACTAACAGAGAACCAGGGCTCTGTGTTTCCTTTCTTTTTCCTCGTCTGAAAAACTAAGTTTAGCCATAATAATAATGTTATTTCTCTTTCCCATGATCCCAATAATGACTTTCTTATAGAACAGAGGAAGGAAGCGAAGTCTTTCTTTGCTTATTTCCAGCATCTTAGGAGGAAAACTTTTGCAATGATTACGTATTTTTCTTTTTCAAAGATGGAGGGGGTGACTGACAATGCCACCAAAACATTTATTTTGTACCTTGAGTAATGTCTGAAGACACAGCATTGATTTCATACTAAATCCAGCCGTAGGACAAAATTGGAGGTCCAAAAGTTGGCTTTTGTTTAGATAAGATTCCAAAAGACCAAATGTTCTTGTTGAAACCAAATTGCTGTTATTATAATATTTCACTTGTAATATTATATTCACTTGTAATATTTCACATAGCAATTGCTTTATATTTATCATATTACTCTGTCCAGATCCAAGTTAAATATAATTACTCTGTACTCAAGAAATACTTCAGATAGTTCCCAACTGAACAAAAATCAGCTAAACTGTAAAGACAGGGAATATAACAGATGTGAGCTTACAGGACTCTTCATGTAAGAAGCCTAGATTCTCTGAAATCAACGACTGAACTCCTTTGGTTTGTATTTGAGCCCAGGACACCTAATGTCCTGCAAAAGCTTGAGCATGTTTATACCACACTGATCTTTTATACAGTAAATAAAAGTAGTATATGTTAATATAGGTAAACCAAGTATTTTATTAATGTGCTTAACTTCAATCTAAACTAACAGGAGAAATACCAACGGGAACAAGAAAAACTGAGAGAAGAATGGTTACGAGCTAAGCAAGAAGCAGAAAAAGAGAACTCCAAGTATTTAGATGAGGTAAGCTATGAGTATGACTTCACTTCCAACTGTTTAGTTTCATGGTAGCTTTTTTTCACTACTAGAAGAAACATGTAAGTAGGCAAATAATTATTTTGTTATGAAATTTCTTCTTGTTTTAGAAAATAAGTGGTCCTAAACCAATATCGTTGTCTAAATAATTGCTTGACTTGGTAGAAAGAGGTTGGTAAAATGAAAAGGAAAGAGAAAATAGGGTGTTTTGAGGCCTGTTGAATTTAACTTTTTCATCATGGGTTGGTTAAGTAACTAACACCAGAGAGATGTTGGCAAAATGTTTCAGCTTGAGTTAGTTATTGTGACAAGAATGGGGTAGTCATCTTTTGTTGTATATTTACCTCCTGATGTTACCTTTTGAAATTCTGCTTCGGTACATGACCACTAGATGTGTTTGTAACTTTCTGGCTTTTTACTGGCATTTAGTTTGTCCTGTCTCTGGGAAATTCATGTACCAAATTAACTTCAGCTTTGCTATCATATATTTCAAACCTTTGAATGTGTGTTGTTTCTATAGCTGCCAACTTTTATGGGAAGATGTACAGTTTTTTTTTTTTGCTGAGCATGGGAGGTGTTGTGATAGCTCTTCTCTATGCTGTGTGATTCTAGCTTCAGGCATCCACATCTAGATCAGTTGTGTTTATATAGTCATGAACAAGAAGGCTTTAAAGCTTGATTTCAATATTGAAGAAACCTCTTTGAGCTATTAGAGGACTTTGCTGCACAAGGATGTAAATCATTTTGTTGTTTAAAAAAAAAAAATCAGAAGTTTGGATAGAACAGTCATTAATTGGCAAAGAGGATTTGTTCTCTGCAATTAAAACTTCTTTTGACCACTCAAAGACTTTTTTTCATGTTTGAGAGAAAAGCTAGCTGTAAGTCTAATGCTTGACTTCCAAATGGCAGGAGAATGGAGGATGAAGGAGGTTTCTTCCACGTTATGATTTGTGTGGAAATGCATTGGTCTGATATGTACTTGCAGTGGCTTTCTTAGGTAGGTCTCAAGTTTGGAAGTCAAAACAATAGGGTGAAATGTTGGGTGTAATGAAGAGTTTGTTTCTTGTGGGGATTTAAGTAGAGATGGAGTGGCATGGAATGTAAGAGATGTTTTAGAAAGTGGAATGTTTCCACATACTTGTGGACATGCTGTCTGTGGTAGTTGCTAAGTGTGCTGTGTGGGATGAAGCTTTTGCATTAGGAGAACATGCCAGCATGTGCGCACACACAAAACCAAAGTACACCCTATGTTTTGCATCGAGAGTGTTTGGGATGCTTTTTTCCCCAGTCTTCCCTCATAGAATAAGCAACTTTTTCTGATTCAGCAACCTGCTTAAAAAAGAAACCACAGAGCTCTATTGCCTCAAACATTATTTCTTTTCTCTTCTACAGGAACAAACTGTTCTGACCACAGTCTCTGTTTCTGCACGGGCTCCATCGGTGTCCAGCTGGAGGGCAAGCCCTGAGGCGAGTACTCCTGAGGAGCCAGAAGGAGATGGAGGAAGCGAGCTGGCAGCACACTTATTGGCCAAGGAAGAAGAAAGGAGGTTTCAGGAGGAAGAAGCAGCCCTGCGTTTTGAGCAAGAGAGGGAACTCCAAGAACTAGAGCTTGAGAGACAACGTAAAGAGAGGGAACAGCAGTACGCGGAGGAGCAGAGGCGGCGGGCAGAGATGGAGGAGCAGAGGCGGCGGGCAGAGATGGAGGAGCAGAGGCGGCGGGCAGAAAGGCAGAGGGAAATGTCAGTGGAGACATCTCAGTACCAAAGGTCTGCGCTTGTGATGGGATGAACTTTCTCTTCTGCATAAAAATTCAAACACCTTTCTAAGTGGAGTGCACATCCTGAATATATAAGAGGGTTCATGTCAGATTCATATTGTAGATTGATCAGTGCAAGTTACTACACAATGGCTGTCTGCTGCCCTCTTGTATATGTAGTTCGGTAGTGAAGCAGTAAAGAGATCCTGCTTCTGCCATCCTTTGTGCATTCTGTAAGGCTAATCACATAAGTATCCATGACAGAGTTGGCAAAGTTCAAGCCCCACTACTCCTTAGTACATTTTGTTGCAAACCACTTCTTTACCTTGTGCAGACCAGTTTTCTTTTGTGCTCTAATAGTCTAGAAGTAATTGCACGTTCAGTTTTACATTTCAGCTGAGGAAAGATACTTAGAAACTGATGGGTGGTAACTTAAAATTCTGCAGCCTGACTGCCGTTGCTCATGGCTATATATGATACCATATTACACAGAGCATCCTGCTGAGGCCGAATAAAATGCTGTTCTTTCTTTTTTGAAGGTAGAAGAATGAAGTGGGAGATGAAAGCATCCCCCTTGAATTGAGTGCTCTGTTAACCCACATCTGCTCATTTTTAAATAGAAAGAACTGATACAGTAACTGTAGCCAAATCAAAGATGAACTGAAACACCTAATATAAAGATTTTTAAGAATCCCAGTGTAAGGTTGTCAGCTGAGAGCCAGTGGCTCAACGTACAGGACTTCCAGAAATACCAAGCTCACTCTTTTCCAACAAATGCATGACTGATTTTCCAGACTCTTCTTTCATTTTAGTTTGACAATGCAACAAGAAAGTTTAATTGTGCTCATGTGTAATTTATTGATGAGGAGCATCACTGTATATGAGTTAGCAAATACTGGCTTAAGTATTGTATCCTGTTAGAAATATCCACTGTGGACATGTTTATCCTTCAGCATGAAAAAGTTTCTTCCATTTCTTTTTTCATCAGGCTGCTAAAAATAAAATAGTTTATAAATGTAAATTCTTGCCTCAAAGTTGCAACTACTGTTACAGGCATCACGGTAGATTAATCTGTCTGAAGGATTAAAGCAGTAGCTTTTCCTTGTTTCTTGTGCACTTAGCTTACTGCCTTGCCTATGGCTAGCTTTGCTGTTTCTTTGCTGTTTCCCTGTTCTTGTATAAGCAGTAACAGATAACTGAGGATAACACATGGTATCAAGTTAAATCTTAGGAGAAGAAAGTATGATTCACAAATCGCATATATTTGCGGGGGAGATTGTGAGATCTGGAGTTAGTTTAGCTCACAGTGGATGTGAGTGCTGCTTCAGATCCCTGCTGAGCAAAGCAGGGGCACAGTTGTTACAATGGCTGAACAGGTTCTACTTGGCAGCGGAACCAGGGTATTTCTATAGTTTAGCTTGCCCATTTTCAAGATAACAGGGCTTTGTGCAGTAACTTGCTAAGCTTCTGTAATATCTGCATATCTAAACCCTTGTTATATGCTTTGGTCTCAGAGGATGTGATTGCTTCTCAGGGTGCTGCAAAAGGATGTATGTTGCTAAACAAGGATGGCTGTGCTTAACAGCAAAAGAACAAGTTCAGTAAAACTGGGATTTAAATTAACTAGTGTTAAGTGTTTGCCTTACAATGGTATCCAGAGATCCAACTTGAAATCTGAAATTCTGTACAAATATATATGAAGGCACAAAATGTTACAAACAGCTGGGTTAGCACTCAGCTGATGGCAGAGCATTGAGGCTGGGGACAGGCAACAAAAGAGCTTTGTCTGTAGAAGTCAGCGAGTGTTTCTCTGTGGGTTACAGGCTGCAGCCATGCAATTTGCTAGAATATGCATCTAGTTTGTGGAGAATGGCTGTGTTTGGACAAAGCTTATTTCCTGGCTTTGAAGTGGATGAGATGATCACTGTCATATATGATACTTTTTTTAATCTTCTCCCATGTGTTTTCACATTTGACTAATGTTTGAACTTTTGTTTTCTGTATGTATTTACTGATTGTTCAATTTTGAGAAGTTCTGTTTAATACAAATTTGCTTTTATCTTTATGTTGCTTCCAGACGTTATGAGCACTCTGAGGTATCTAAAACAATAGAGGACCGACCTGGCCATCCTCTCATTGACAGGTGAGAAGGAATGGAATCACTTACAAAAAAGTAACTTCAGGCTCTTTTTCTAACAGCCTTTCTTTATCTGGCTTCTTTGTTAATTTCTGAGTGATAAAATCAAGCCTCCTTAGATTATTGTGTTTGTGGAAATTTTTGTTTGTGTTCTTAAGGATCTGTTTTGAATATTTTTGTCAGGAAATATTTATAGTTCCAGGTACCTCTTTTTCTGCACATGAAGATGGTGCATCTGTTTTCTTATAGGCATTATGAACGTTACGAATCTTCCAAAACCATTGAGGAGCGACCTGGTCAGTCATTTTCTGACAGGTATGTGTGATACTAAATTACATGCTGTGCTGTAAATGAGTTAGTTAGTCAGTAGGATTTTACTGGTGGAAGCATAGCCATAAGGAAGTAAATATGTGGGTGGTACTAGACCTACCTGGCTGGAAAACAATTTCATAGTTGTGTCATAGTGTGTTGTACAAATTAAGGTGCAGTCATCCCAGCAAAGATTGTGAAACTTAAGAGATAGCAAACAGGGAGGGAAGTGATGGACAGCAGCAGTGTTTATCGTGATGATAGTAATGTGCCACCTGCTAAGTGTGTTTTGTTGTCTTCTCACTTCAATAGAATGTGCTAGCTGATAGATTCACTGCACTTCTTGAATAGACAACTTTTTCTTCTCCCTTTTAGTTTTTGGGATGTGGTTTAAAAAAAAAATGCTCAAGTAACCTAAATCCAGAACATTTGTATCAAGTCTTTGTCTTAGATGTCATCCCACAGTACTGAAAGATCATATTTGATGTGTGTTTAGTCAGTTCTTTAAAGTTGGAGTGAGCATGCCTTTTTTATATTAAGAGGAACTCCAGAGTTTACAGGGAAAAACTAATACATTTATCTGTAAATCTAGTTTCAGAAGTTGCAAGCACTAGATACATGCAAAAGACAACTGTATATGAGGGGGAGACTCAAGTACTTAAAAGCATCTCAGACAAGGTCAACCTGCTCTTTGGAGCTCCTGTTCAATACAAGCTACAGTGCAATTATTGCATATTCTTAAATAGTAGGTCCACAATATAGGACAAATAATCAGAGCTTGGGGGAGCAAGAAGTTTGATACAATTTGTTGACGCATCCTTTATGTGTAGCCGAAGGACAAGACTCCCTCAGTACATTTTTGTCCATCCAGTGCTGCACTCAAAACACACTGCAGTTAGCAGCTTTGAGCTGTGTCCCAGTAAAATAGTTCTGTCCATTTCTGAAGCATTTTAAACTAGGAAATGATATGTATTCCTTGAGACTAATAGTACAGCACAGAAGTGTTGCTGAAGCTATGTAGTGTTAAAACCCAGCTTTTTGCTGTTTGCCTTCCTCTGTAGTGAATGGCATTTCTTGGCTAAAACTCATTGAAGTATGCTGTTGAATAATCAGTGAAAAATAAATTTATTGAGAACAATCTGAGTGCAGTGTTTGAGGATGTGTTTTGCTTACAATGTAGTGATGTGCTGAAGTATGATGTAAGTTACTCCTGAAGTTAAATCATTCATTGCTTTTAATTTTATTTCTGTTTGACTGTAGCCTTCAGAAAGCTTTCCAAAGTGAAGGGACTTCATTTTTACACTTTTTTTGGTTAAGCAAATACAGTGATCAGTCCCTTATAGCTGAAGAACTGAGAACTTTCAATACCAGATGAACTTTTAAGACATGATTACCCATTTTGTACAATACTGGCACCTGTTTTGATACTGTAATGTCCTCTTGATCTTTGTTTTTGTTTGTTTATTTAGTGGGATTTAAAGTATTTGATTAGAGAGATGATGGAAAAAAGGGCTAGGTGTCTGTAGTCTGCAATAATACTATTTTTGTCCATGATGAGGGCTCCTACTTGAGACAGTAAAACAAATGTTTTCTGTAACTTTAAGGAATAAATCAAAGTCAACTTCGGAATTGAATGAATTCACCACAAACAGAAACAGTAAGTACTCAATTTCTATTATCTATAAAAACAGGTGTATCAGGAATAGTTATCCTCAGAAAATTGTTGAAGTACTTTTTCTCATAGCTGCACTATAATTCAAGGTTAGTGAAGCTCTAACAGCAAGAGGAAATTCATACAGCCAACAGATAAGGCTAGGACAAATATGATTAACTGCTCTTAAAGGGATCTTAGATGCCGAAGTTTTAGGTGACTTCAATTGCAGAAATCTATCATGGGTATATATCATGGAAAAAGTTTGTACTCTTGATGTGTTTACTTGGTCAGTAGAAAAAGAGCTGTACATTTCCACGGTGATAAAAACAGCAAATATATGTTAAAACCATTAATTTCTGTTAGCACAGAAATAATGCAGGTGGAAGTCAGCTCTCAATACTGTCACAGTGGCTCTGCAGTTGCCTGGACTGCAGTTGATTGCTGCCTTTCTTGAGTTGTCTTTCAGTTACATTGCTGCTTTCCTAGAGGAAAGGGTGTGGTGGGGGAAGGAAGGCTTTCTGAGTATTTAACAGCAGAAAATTCCTGAAAACTACTAAAACATGATTAGAAAAACGAATCATGGAAAGGTAAATGGTGCATTGAAGGGAGTATTGCAAATTGACATTACTCTCAATGATTGAGCTTTAATATGTGAAAGCAATGAGAATGAGGATACACTTCCACAATATTTTATTATGCTAATAGATAGCAATAAAATCAAGAGCATATTTGTAATCAGGGTAGTATTTAAAAGGATTGAAATTTAAATTGAAGTGACTTACTGCTGAGTGATTTTCTTAATTAAATAGTCAATATAAAAAATAGTTACTGAGTACAGAATATACAGAAAAAGATTGTTGCCATCTAGCTGTCAACACAGACTGGAGAAGGAGCGCTTATTGGTTTCCCCTTTCAAAAACTGAAACAAGGATCAAAAGGTCTTCTACTGCATAATCTCATTTCCACTGATTAGTCACAACATCCAAGTCATAGTGGAACACTTTCTATTTATTTTTTTATATACATGTGCACACATGCATGTCTTTATATAAAGTGACATTAAGCAGTGTGTTTAGTGTGAGAAGGAAAGGGATTTCTGAAAATGGGGTCAACTTATAGAAAAAGAATATGAATTCAGATAGGGAAAGGAAGTATCCCACTCCTTGGTTTTATATTCTGTGTGCTTCAGTTGGTGTTGGAGGAGGAGACTTACTTGTGGACTAGAAGAAATTATGCGATTTATATAGACACACAAATATCTGTATTCTACTAGAAGTGAAGGGAAATACCTATTTGTAGATAAGTTAAACATGTAAAAGAAAATATGGAATTATTAATGGAAAGATGAATAAAATATCTTGCCATTCATATAAAACCCAACTGTCAAAAGAAGCTTGTGAATGTGGTGGTGAATGCTTCTGGAGTTGCACTTGGTGTAGTAGATGCTTGATAACTGCTTTTATGCCTGTGTGTTTTCCAAACAGCTGCTCAGAGCAAGCACTCGGAAAGGTCTTGGAACACGGGTGATGTGCAGAAGGGATCTCAGAAGGAGCACAACCTGTCTGCAGCAGAGTTAGAGAGACAACAAATCCTTCAGGAAATGAGGAAGAAAACATCTCTACACACGGACAGCAGCTGGATTAGGCAGCGCAGCTCCAGTGTACACAAAGAGCCTATTAGTCTCTACGGCAGCAGTATGAGGAGGTAGGAATCGTGTTAAAAATTAATTCTGTCTCTCATCAGATATTTTTGTTTGGTTATTCTAAACTTCAGCTCATATTACAGAGCTCTGAAACAAACCCAGTGTGTAAAATGCTTTAAGGTAAACCAAATAGCAACACAGGTAGAAGAAGGTAGTGGTAGTCCAACTGGGATTAAAGTTTTTTTTTTTTTTTCAAGGAAAGAGTGTGCATGTGACCTGCAAATAACAGCTGCAAATAATGGCTGATTTTTGGTTGATAGAGCAGCAATGGAAATCAATAGTATTGACAGATGTGCTTAAGAATTTCAGTAAGACAAGTTATTGGGGAAATTACTGTAGCTAAAGAGTACAACTCCCTAACATAGAAATTATATATATTATATATTGGATCAGAAACTCTTGAGTTCATTTCTTGCTTTAAGTAATGTATGAACTTTGGATTTGTCACTTAGGAAACAGCCAAGTTATCAGTCAGGAGAGTGTTTGGCTCTTGGGCCAACGCTTGTTCATAGACAATGTTGCTATCCAGGCTGGGTGGATTGTTGTTTTTAATCTAGTATCCCTTAGAGACAGCAAAAACAAAGCGACTATCTGAGGTCCATTGCCATACAACAGATTATGATGTAGTTTACCCTGATAAGGCTGTAGTGAAAAGTTTCGCATTTATTTTGTGGTCATTAAGTGCTACTTCTCCTTCACCTCTCTCTTTTTTTTTCTTTCCTGTGAGACTAGGCCTGAACACAAAGGATAATTTGTAACTCAAACTTTTAAATTGGTGTTTTTAGAATATTGCTCAGGATGATCAGACAAGTATATTAATGATGGAAAATTTGTAAAATGCTAGCATAATGCTTTTGCCTTTTGAAATGAGAATATAACTATTCTGGTTCAGCAATACTGGCATTTACATTTGTGTGTGTACCTGTGTTACAGAGGGGAGTCCTTGGACAATCTTGATTCTTCAAGAACAAGTTCCTGGAGGCCCCATTCGCGGTTGAACCAGTCTGCCTCCACTTTGTCCCTGTCCTCCAGTCAGGATCTCAACCGCCCGGTGTCCACTTCAAACCGGGCCTACATGTGCACTCCTTCCTCTGCCAAAGCACCTCCTGTGGCCCCCTCTGCGAGAGCCCCACCTGTGTCACAGGCAGCCCCCAGGGTGCAGTCTCCTGTCTCTGCTTCCCAGCCAGGGTCACAGACACGCAGCAGGTGAGTGGGTGCCCTTCTGCTGGGAACGCACAACATTGGGCTGTGCTGGAGAGTGGACTCTGTAGGTACGATGGTATGCAGCAGTTCTCACCCATAATGTTAATGAGCAAGGCTGAAAAGTACCTTCAGTTTTCTGGCTGGATGGGGTGGTGGAAATGTGAGCTGGTATGACCTTCCTGCTCCAGTAATACAGAAAATTCTCCAGGTTTGTCACTGGGGCTTGACATTGGTTAAGAAAAAATAAACTGGAATGATAAATCTCCAGTCTCCAAGCTGTATGTTGGTTACCAAAATGCTTTGTAAAAGCCTACTCCACTTGGCACTTCTGATATTTATTTCCAGATGTTTATTTTAACAAAAGATTCCTCAAACCCACACTTTATGGCCCTCATCTTCATTTCTCCCCCCCCTTCCTGGCATGTGGTCAATCTCATCACAGTGAGCGCTCAGGAATGCTCACAATCCATGACCCTGGAGAATTAGAGTAGGATGTCGTTTTTAATCTTGGAGAAAGCAAGAATTGCAACATATTTTGAAACAAGAAGTAATTCAGTTGTGATGGATAACTCTGCTGTTTTATGTACTTGAAACATTTTAAAAACACCTTGAGATAAGACCGGAGAGAATCATCCACACACAATTACATGTATTATGTATAAAATTGCTATAAACATTGCTTCACTAGTTCTAAGACTACCAGACACTTTAGATAAATTGACCAATTATTTTTAAAGCTAAGTTCTTACTTTCTTTATAATGTAAGAAAATGACCTTCTTAAACTTGTTTGCTTATCTTGTTCTCACTTTCATTTTCTGATTTGCTAACATATCGGTAGATCTAAGGAAATCTAACTCCCTGTGGCTTATGTTCAAAGAGTTAACATAATATTGTATGTCCAGGACTAGCCTTCTGTTATCTAACAAGGTGCAGATGGTAGGACTTGGCAGGGATACTTGCTAAAACTTAGCCTTCAAGATAATTCTCTGCAAATAAGAAATAAGGCAGGAGCACAAAACCTGTGTTTTTACTCTTTAAACTTAATATATTTAAAGGTTTATTTGTAGAAAGTATTTTATTCAGTGAAGTCTCTCCCAAGAATGTGACAGATTTCTTCATCTATTCCTATGTAACTTTGATCTAAATTGTAACACTTAAGCTTTCCCTAGCTTTCAAATATACTTCAAATAATATTCCTTTTCAATGTGTTTTCCTCAAGCAACCTAGTTAGTCCACTTTTTACTTTTTTTTAAATCTCAAAACATCTTTAACTTTTCTTTGGCTTTTAAACCTTTTCAAGCTGGTTTTAAGGATTTTCATTCTGTATCTAGGTCAGTCAGTGGGAAGAAAATCTGTTCATACTGTAATAACGTTCTGGGCAAAGGAGCAGCCATGATCATTGAGTCTCTTGGTCTTTGTTATCATTTACATTGCTTTAAGGTGAGAGCTGGGAGTAACACTGTGAAGGAACAGGAACTAATCAGAAACACGCATGGCTACTCAATGTTCTGCTCACAGGGCCTCTACTAAATCACCTGCTTTGCCTTCTACTCTGACAGCATGGTACCTGCATATTTCCATGAGGCAGTCCTAACTGCAGGCGTTTAGCACTCAGCTCTAGGTCTATTTTGTAAATGCTAATAAGTAGGAATTTGGCAAAGTAGATCATCACGTTGACTGTGACATCACAGTTCTTTCTTCGAATTGACAGCAAAAAATCATAAGGCAGTGAGCCCCTTCTCCTAGAGAAATCTAGGAGACTAAAGTGTCTCAGCCTGGGCCCTGGCAATTGTATCATCTAAGACGACCCATCATGGCTATGCTCATCCTAGCAAAGAGTGTTCATATGGTGTTTTCCATGCAAAGACATGTTAGCAGCATTCAAACTGGTAGGATGCATCCCAGCAACAAACAGAAGTTCAGTGCTACTTCGCCCTGGTCAGGAACTAGATGTACTGAGTCACACTCAGCATTGAGACGTAGTTGCATGATTTCCAGTCAGCTTGGGGCAAATTCAGTGCTGAAGGAATAGATGCCTGCCTGCAAAAATGTAAAAGCACACATAGTCCCTCTTCCCTAGGGCTAGATGAGGAATTAGGCTCTGTTTTGGAGGTGCCATTGGAACTTGCATCTTCCACGTCTTTACTAAAGTCTTCTGGGTCTAGTTCAAACACACTTTGCCTCTGTGTCCAGCTCAAATTATCAGCTACAGTATGAAATGTCAGACTCAAAGCTCTTCCTAGTCCTTCCCACCGTGGACAGTAATCCACAGAGCCTGGTCCTCACTCCATGCCTGCAGACCATATATTCTATGCAAGGGAGTCCACTTGGAGCTCCTAAACTATGCAAGGAAGTTAGAGTTTTTGAAAATGTCTTACGGTTAAAAGATTTGAACGAACAGCCATCCAAAAGATGAATTTCTTATTTAAGCAGGCAAGTTATCTATAGGTGGCCAGTTACTTTTCTTCATAAATTCTGTAGGGGGATAACATTATGCTTTGAGTTAGTCCTTCCAGAGGTGGCTCATATCCATAGCAAAGATGTGTTCAGCCACCACAGTTAAAAATTGTTTGGTGTTAGCAAGAAAGCTATTAAGCCCTGTATTCATGTGTTTAAGAAGAATGAAACTGGCCTGTTCTGCATACAAACTTGTTTCTGTGATGCAAAGCCAGTGATTTGTGGGGGACATATGCTGTTTTGGGTGTCGAAGGGCTGAGGAACTCAGCACAAGTACCGCCACATGGAAATCTGCAAGTAGCACACCCAGGTGTTCTGTGCCAAAATCACTTGCTGCCATCTAGACAACGAATTCTTCCTTGCTGAGCCAGCTTCCAGAGAAATTGAAGCTCAAATGCGATTTAATGAACTAATCTCTAGCGTCTGGTCTATGTGTGCTTGGTTGGCGTATCTCTGCTATTTGTTGTCCAGCCATCGCCTTAAAATACTTTCTCAGGGTTGGTTGCATTTTGATCTACTAATCATTATACATTTGCTTCTAGTGATTGTGAGTTTATGGTTCAAGCTTTGTTGGGTTTAATCCAAGCTGCTTTTGAACAACGTGTTGTTTTCTCAGTATTCTCTAAGGAGTTGCTAACTGCTGATCTGTCACACAGTGTGTTGCTTGTGGATGCGACCTTGGGGGATCCCGCTCTGGAGCTGAAGTCAGGATCCGAAACAACAAACTCTTCTGCAACGACTGCTATATCAGATTTAAAAGTAAGGTAGCTTGGTTGCAGTGTGCATGACTGTAGTTCTTCTCTGTGCTGTAAAACTTCAAGCATTCGTACAGCTGAGCCTGATGATACCTTTCATGTTTTGCTTTAAGTTGTCATGTTAGTGAATGGGTTCAGAAATGTTTGATTTCCAGTTATTGTCTTTTGTAGGGCAGTCATTCTAAGCTTTTAACTTGCTGGTAGCTGGTTTTACCACCTTGTTATTAAGCATCTTCAAACACAACATGGTGTAGTCATCCTGCTCTCTTCATAGATCTGAGAAAATGGTGTCAAGGAGCTGTCAGCTGCTGAGCAGGCTTATCCTGATAACAGAGCAGTGTTTTTTTTTTTGTTTAAAAAAAAAACTGTCTACATTGATTTAAAAAATAATCTGAATATGTATTTACTTCAGTCCTAACACATAACTGGAAAGATATGAATTTATCCTATGCAGGTGGCACAAATGCTGCTTTCTTTTTGCAATGCTATTATTATTTGAATTATAGGTCTGTGATTGGTTATTCATTTAGGTACAAGTTCAGCAGGAATTGATTTACTTACAGATCTTAATTAAAAGGTGCAGTATAATTTTTTTCCTTTATTATAGTTTGCAGAATTCTGGTTTACTGGAGCATGATGTTAAGGCTTGGAATAACAGTGGTGGTGTTTTTTCTGCTGTCATATATGATGGTAGACAACCTCCTAATTCTGAGAAGCCTTTGGAGTTTTATATAACTATGTAGCAAATAAGGAATTCTCTAGAATGATAAAATTCAGCTAAAGGAAAGGGCTTCTGAATGACTTCCTGGGAAACATGTGCATGCCCAGCACATTTTTCTCATTGTGGTCCAGAAGGCAGTGAAGGGAACAGGATACTCATACTGCAACACATGAGCAGGACTTGGGTGACTGGTGGCTGAGAACCCAGCTCAGAAAAAGAGAGACTTTGCATCTGGTGCTTTTGCTGTTTTCGTGTTCTTTTTGGCTTACAGGAGGAGGAAAAGTTGCCTGCACCACTGAAATAATTGTGTGATGCCCTAGCTAAAAACAGACAGAAAACAACACATCTCTGCTTGATGCTAGCAGTGAGGTCACAGAGGTTAATACTAGGTGCAGGGATGCCTCTGTGATCAGTGGAAGGAGGAAGAAAATCACCCTCTTCCCTCTGGAGGTTCTCCAGAGCACTAGTCAGATCTCTCCAGATTACTGTTCGGAGAATATATCTCTCCTTGTTGGGGATGAAACCATGCCAAAGTGACCATTTTCCTATTTAAGGCACCCAAATGTGTAACCAATTCAGCCTGGAGCCTGCTCATGTCATTCTAGCTTTACCTGTCCTTTCTTTTGGATGCGAAGTTGCTGAGTGAGTTTAATAAATTTGGAACTGAAAAAAATCTTTTTTTATTAGTCCTTGGCAAGACAGCATTTGGTGATGGTGGTAACCAAAACCTTTATCACTGACCCAGTGCAATTTAGTGTCTCTGACACTGTAGCCCATAAAGCCATGACAGTGAATAGTCTTTCAGAAGCCAAGTTAATTTGTGAGGAGCAGTTGTATACCCTTCCCTTCAGACTGCATCTTCCTGGGTGAGTGAGCACCTCAAGTCATAAGTCAGCTGATGGGAACTTGTTGGTAGAGAATGAAACATTGAAATTAGTGTTTTGAACAATACAAAAGCCAGCTAAGTGAGTACTGCAATGAAAATACATACTGACAATGCAGCACTGGTCTATGATGCAGATAGCTCTGTCTGCAGTTAACACTTCACATCACCCTGACTGATTATTCATTAGTTTGGAACGTAAATATATTGGCTGAAAGGTTTGAAAAACTGTAGGATTATTAATACTCAATGTCACTTACAGTTTGATATTTTTGCACAATTTTAGGTTGATTTTGTGTTTTTAAATTTGTGCTGTTGAAGTGAAACACTGATGTATGTGCAGAGAGACGGGATAATAAATTTTTGTTTTAGATGTATTGCTATAGTTATTCAGCAAATCTGAATTTGCTAATTGAAGTGTAAAATTAGAAAAAAATGTGACCCTCTCTTTGTGCTAATACTAAAAATAATTCCTTAAACTTGGTAAGGTGCATGTTCTGTGGGAAGTTACTTGGCCTGAAATAACTGCAGTGCTATAGTTGGATTAAATCCAAATTTGTATTGTTTATTACGTTTGGCTTGCTAGACTCAGAATGTGTGCCTTTGTGTTACCACTTCTAACAGATATGGTAACGCCATTCATTATCTGATAATTGTTAAGTGGAAATTTTAACTTTTGTCACTAAGATTCTTCAGTAGCTGGAAGTTATTTACACTTTCTTCTGTCTCTCTTAACAGCTGGACAACCAACCTCCATGTGAAGCAAACCTAGATATGAAACCACTGTTGCAGATAGAAGAAGAGGTGATTGCTGCTGGTGTAGATCTATAAATATATATTTTGTGTGTATGTGTGTTTTTTCTAAGAGCAACTCTTGCTTGTCTAGTCTTCATAGCAAAGCATTATATTCTTCATATAACTGTATTTTTATTTATGATAAAGTAATTGCAGTAAGGAAATATCTGGGAAAAATGCTTTCATTTTTTCAGCTTCAAATACTGAGAGCACAAGGGAGAAGTATATTTTCAGTAATAACTTCAAAATATTTTTGAGGCCTATAATCAACTAGTTGACTTTCCAATGGTATATGAAGAGGGTATTTTGTTTCTAAGCTCTTGAAGTGAGCATTAGAGAAATAGTTAATATAAATATATATTTGCAATTGCTGTCTTTATTTTTGACATATACTGAAAGTGAATTCTCTAGGTTAATATGAAGCTGCATTTAAATGCACACAAATGTGTTTGCTTTCCGTCTGCTGGATTCTAAAATTATGTGCTTTTTTGAAACTTAAATACAAAGAATTATCCATTTGCTCAGTGGTGATGGCATAATATTCTGTGGAATCCATTTAAGGGGAAGAATTCTCTTTTCCCATTTGAAAAATGTAACTCACTTTTTTTCCTCCACAAACTAGGTGGAGAATAGTTGTTGAATTACAGTATATTTGTAAATAAAATTTCTGATGTTGCATTTATTAGAAGTTTCTTTTGTCTCTCTAGCAAATGTGTTAATAAGGTGATTTGCTGAAATACAATTTATTTGAGTTTTGTCCTGGGAAAACACTTTTATGAAAGGGTTAAAATGTCACCTAAATGTATTAGAACAATAGTTCTTGCTGTTGTCTCTTCACTCACAGTAGACTTCACATTTTACATACATTTCTTCTGTCAATCTCATTGTGTTCTTTCTCTTCAGCATTTAATATAAGTGGTGGCACTGATTCTTTGTCCTGTGTGCTCATCCCTAAAGCAGGACAAGCAGAGGAGTTGGAAGTTCCCCAAAATCTCTCTTCTGTGACTAGAAATAAGGTGCTGAAAATATTCTAGATCAGACTCTGCAGCTTCTGAAAATGCAGCTGGAGAGTTCGCTATGGGCTTTTCATCAGTGGCTCCCAAATTGCTTTCACCAGTTTATTTCCCAAATCCTTTCATACACAGTTATGTAGTATATTGTATCCCTGTCATTGGAAGCTGCAAAGAAAATGAGATGTGGACCAGAGTAATCTGAAGGGAGCGTTTTTTGTGGATGAAACCAATGAAAAGGACATCTGGGCTGAGGAGGGGGGTGGATCTTGAGTTTGAGCTTGGTTATGGCACCAAGAGTTACTGTGAGGAGGGTACCAAAGCAGCTCACAGTGCTGCTTTTTCTTAGTGATCACTGAGACTAATAGGAGAAGTAGCAGATTTGATAGAGAGATTGTGGCTGGAATAGCTGAGGACAGCAAGAGAAGATTGTTGTTTGTGTTGTGGGAGAACTTCCTTTGTGTGGGCCTCCTGCAACTCCTCCTGCTTGTAACTCCACTTGTCTCCTGTTTGGCTTCACTTTTTTGATCTTTCTCATCAGCAGATGAGTTCTTTCACTGAGGAATTACCTGCAAATAAACGCTAAATTACAAAGGAGTAAACATTTTCATATGTTGAGTTAAAAAATCTGAATGGCTCATCCACACAAAGTTGCTGAACTCCTCCTTCAACCACCTTTGTGATTTGGCCCTGGCTTTTGGTATTCGGTTGAAGCGTCTCCTATGAAGTGAGTTGGTAAAGATATTTCATTTGGTTTCCACTGCTGGGGTAAGCAATGACACAGCAGGTCACACGTGAGAACTTCTTGATGTGAAGACCCGAGACCTGACACTGCTTGCTCACACAGCCGTCTGGGATCCTGGGTGTGCTCTCTGCTGCTGGTGGAAGAAGATCGATTCCCTGAGAGTACCGCAGGACAGGAACCTAGCTCAGGTGCTGTGCAGACCTGGCTCTTGGGTAGGACACATACAATGACATGCTTGATGGACATGGCTTAGGTGTCCCTCTAGACAGTCTGGTTTTCAGAGACTGAGAGAGAATAGTCTTTGTCATTGGTCAGTTTCTCTGCCTTCAAGAGGTCAATGGATTTACCCTAGCCTATCCTTAATTTCCACTCTCCTAGCGTTGTGTTGTGCAGCAAACCTGTCATAAGAGTCAGGGCTGGCTACGCTAGCTTTTGCATCTTGAGCCCTGTCATGTTGCCTTATTCCTGGGAATTGTTTGGGCACAAATGCCTGCAGGAGAAGGAATGGAGGGAAAGAAGAAGCTCAGCAACCTGTGGTCTGTGGTGCTGCTAGAGCTGTGCCGGGCAGGTGACCCACAGCCTGGAGTGATGCTCTCTGAGCCAGCCTGACTTTCCCTAACTGGTGTCAGGTATTTCTGTGCAATTTCATTTTCCTGTAAAATATTTGCAAAAAAAAAAAAAAAAAAAAAGCTTTTTCCAAGCTGCTTGCCTGTGACCAAAGAGCAAGTGGAATTTCGGATTTAGGGGGGCTCAAAGGACTGATGTGAAAGTTTACAGGGTTGAATTTCTTTCTCATCCTTATTTTAAAGTCTTGGTTTAAGAGTGTTCCCTGCATTTTCTAATTTGAGTTGGCAAATGTGAGCAAAGAAAACTCACATGGAGTGTAGGAGGCATTTAAAATCTCACCTTAGAAATGTTTTACTGTGTTTTGATGCTCACTGAAGTATTTGGAGTTTTGCTGAAATTCAGAGCACAACACCAATGATGTGCTAGCAACACAAGATGGCAGTGTGTAAATGCAGCTCGCACAATAAGGAGCCTTGTCTGTGGCTTTTGTCTTGTGGACAGTCCTGCGCTCCTCTTTCTGAAATGCAAAACCTGGAATTATCTCTGCATTGGTGTCTGACACATATGGAGAAGTGCTTGGTGGCACGAGGGGTCATCAAGAAGACAAAGGAAGCTTGAGGGATCAAAGCCTGAGTGAGAGCACATCAAGGCTATTACTCAAAATGCTTGGGGAAAGGGATCCTTTCACCACGAGAGCGCAATTGCATTTGCAACAACAACAAAAACCACAAGTTTTATTTTGTATATGGAGGGTTATTTATTAAACAATATGAAATTGAGGGTTGTAAAGTGAACTTAGGTTGGGAGAGAGACAAGATTTGCATTGCAGAAGCATGATACACAACTGAATCTGAGCAGTCTCATCTGATTTTGTCTGCCAGCTGGTTAGTTAACAGCTACTTAAACCAGAACTAAGTAGGAAGAAAAGTAAAGTGAACACTTTGGGGAAGAAAAAAATAACCTAATGATTCCTAGTGGAGCATTTTGGTATGTTTTTTTTTTCCAGAATTCTGTTTACTACTTTTTTTTTTTTCCTAAAACACTGTTGAAGGAAGAAGAACCAGTGCTCTCCTTTCTGTCATCAGCTCAGTTGCTCTGTTTAAGGTTAAAACCCTTAAATGCAGGTCTGAAAGTGTATGTGTCTACAGGTGAGCTTGGCCTCTGCACTCCCACTAAAATATGGAGGGGGGGAAATAGGGTTCAGCTCAGTTCTTTACTCTCAGTTGTCTGGTGCTACTTGGGATGTTGTCAAGTGTCCAGGGCATCAGCCAGGGACTGGGTTTATAATGCAAGACTGAGGACATACTTGAACTGCTGCAGGTCTTATGGGATGCTTTTGAGCACCTGAAAAGGCAGCAGAGGTTTATGGGCAAGAAACTGAATCAGGCTCTAGTCAGCACAGACAGTGGAGCGAAGATGTAATTCCATGGGTCAGTGGATAGGTGCCCACTGTAGGGTGACCTGCTAAGCTTTGTTTTACTGGCTTTGGCATGAGTGTAGGTCCTAGCTCACATGTAGACACTTGCATTTTCACATGCCTATGTTTGCCTGCCGTAATGCTGACTGGATTCTCTGCAAAATGTCTGAGAAACTCTGATTCAGCTTAGTCCTTAATTTGCCCTGCCTTTAGGCTCACAGGCTATAAGCTAACTAGTTCTATGTACCTTTGAGTATGGCTTCAGAAGGGAGTGGTCTACTGATAGTAACTCTGGCACAAGGTAATGCTTAATAACATGGCACTTTTAAAAATTAAAATGTTTTCTGTAGCTGTAAGTGTGAAGTTGCTGTGAGATTTCTCTAATATGTCAGAACAAACAGTCATCTCTGAATGAAATTCAAGTTATTGCATATGTTCCTAGATTTACTGAGATTTCTTTAAGGCTTCATGTGTTTTGCTTTTTTAAAGATTGCTGCCATAAATTTCCAAGCTTGATTACCTAAGCGTTCAGCTCTTCAGGCAATCTGGAGCACTGCAGGGTATGCTGGTTAGTGGCTGGATTTATGGAGTGAGCAGTTTTAGCAGCAATGAGCAGAGCAGTCTCATTATTTTCCGAAAGGCACCTCCCAGGTGAGCCCCATGGAAGATTTTCTTAGTTTAAAAGTGACAAGTTCAGCTCTTCCCCTCAGTAATAGCTGTCGTATCATTACCCACCTTGTCATTTACAGAGCCTGAAGAAGTTTGAAACCTGGCAATTTGAGCTCAGCATGAAAACAGGTACACTTGTGGTGGTATTTTAAATTTCAACCAATCATTTGCAGTGGATTAGCAAAACCTCTGCTGTGGCTTTGGTGGAAGGCTGTTAGCAGCAGGCATAATTACATGAAGAGCAGCTCCATGCTGAAAGTTCTTCAGCATTTTCGGTTTAGTTCCATGCTTCTTGGGAGCGAGGGGCACCTGTGTGAGATAATGTAGGTGATAATGCTGAGCATTTGCTCACAAAAGGAATATTCTAGAGTGATAGCAGACTCAGTTTATTGAAGCTGAAGAGTTTTCATAATTGGTTTGACCTACTGGAGACAAACTTGCCAATTAAGCAGCTGCTGGAGGCAATAAACAGACGAGAGATTTTGAGCTTCTCCTTGTGTATTAAGGCAAACCCATAGAAGCCAACACTGCAGTAAGCACCGAAGCACAAGGATGAGTGTACACAGACCCCCGTATTAATCATAATAGAAGGAAAAAAAAAGCTATGAGGCATCAGTGCACCCTTGTGGCCAAGAAGGCCAATGGTGTCCTGGGGCATATTAAAAGACCGTGGCCAGCAGGTCGAGGGGAGGTGATCCTCCCCCTCTGCTCTGCCTTGGTGAGGCCACAGCTGGAGCACTGTGTCTGGTTCTGGGCTCCTCAGTTCAACGAAGACAGGGAACTGCTAGAGAGAGTCCATCAGAGGGCTGCAAAGATGACTGGGGCCTGGAGCATCTCCCTCATGAGGAAAGACTGAGAGACCTGGGGCTGTTCAGTGTGGAGAAGAGAAGGCTGAGAGGGGATCTGATCAATGCTTATGTGTATCTAAAGGCAGGTGCCAAGCGGATGGGGCCAGACTCTTTTTGTTGGCGCCCAGCAACAGGACAAGGGACAGTGGGCCCAAGCTGGAACACAGGAAGTTCCATACAAACACAAGGAAAAACTTCTTCACTTTGAGGGTGACAGCACTGGAATGGGTTGCTGAGAGAGGTGAGGCGGTGCAGTCTCCTTTGGAGATATTCAAAACCCACCTGGATGCCTTCCTGTGCAACCTGCTGTAGGGAACCTGCTTTAGCAGGGGGGTTGGACTAGATGATCTCCAGAGGTCCCTTCCAACCCCTATGATTTTAGGGAGAGAGGGCGGGGAAGGGGGGGAAGCTTTTTTTTTTTTTTTTAAGCTGTTGAATGGATGGTTCATATTTCTGTTCAGCGCTATATAAATGCGATCTATGAGCGGTCAGCACAGCATGCCATCTTAAATGTCCGTCTGCAAGTAGCTGTGCCAGAGCAACTGTTTCAGATTGCCTCAACTGGAGTTTTCTTTCCCCCCGCCCCTCCCCGGCAGTCAAACAGATGTGCCATTGATGGATGCTTCATCTGCATGTGACTCTTACGGGATTGAAATTCACCGATTTCAGGGTCAGATGAGGTTACTGCAGTCATTTTATCTGACTGTATTTCTACAAAGACCAGAACCTCTTGCCCAATAATTTCTCTGAACAAAATTCCTGTTTGAACAACAATGTTCTTTGTTGGAAGGAAGCCCTATGTAGATCTAAAGAATGCAAATGACAAAAAATCATTCACATGTCAAAGTAAATGGTTCCAATTTAAAAATACTTTTTTAGCTATTTTACTTTAATAAGCTTTCTAGCTTACAATTTTATTCTTATTTGTTTAATTGATTGGGCTTCTAGCACTGGATTAACATTTTATCCCTTTATTTTCTCTCTTAAATCATACATGTGACTGATATTCCCCATTTTCTCCCAGTTTTATTTCTTATACTTGCACATAATTTTTTTTTTTCTCATGTCAGTCAGAAAATGGAAGATTACTTCCACAGGAGGATACTATGGATACTTTAGACCTCACTCAATGAAATACAACATAAAACTCCCCCAGAAAAGTAAGTAATGCAGGGTGGAAATAATCTTTAAGAGCATTAAAAATTCTGAGGCTCTAGAAGAATTCCTTTGCATAATGCATAGACTGGAAATAAGAGCTTTCAGAAGGGAATTTTTTCCTGCATCAATCTTCTGGCATAATAAGTAAGGCATTGAATTGCCTTCGTGGGAGTGCCCATGCCAGAATTTGTGTGTGGTTCTGCCAATTTTCGTGTCTTAGGGAAGAGATTCCCATGCTAATGTGTCTCAGTTGACAAGGGGGTAGGGTCACATTCCATTTTTATTTCTCAGCATGAAGTGTCAGCTGCAAAAATACAATTTGTTCCTGCTGTGTTTGGCAGGTATTGATAGGAGGGATTCAACTTACAACCTTTCATCAAAATCTAGCTCTGCAAAGATAACAATTACTGTCTTTTGCTGCTCATGTAAGCAAGACTCTTGCAGAGAAACATTAGTTTATCCGGTCTGTGATACTTCTTTTTAAGTAGCCTTCGTGCCTACTGAGGTAACCTACTGCATTTATGAGCCAATGTGTTTTATGTGCTGCACCTCATTACTAACACCAGTGGTTGTACCAGTGTGTACCTGTCTGCACAAATCAGAGGAGTTTCCAAAACAGTTTAGGAAAAGCCCCAGTGGCTGCAATGGAGCAAGTCAGTAAAGGAGCAGCCTTCAGCTGGTCACAGCTATTGCTGCTTAATGAACCTCATCCACCTGACACAGCGTGCTGCAGCATGGTGGTCATGAGCTATGCTGGTCAGAATATTTTGTGCTGCAAATGGGCATGCGCTTCTCTCAATAATTTGAGTGGTTGCACGGACTTTTGGTCCTCATCCAGCAAAGAAGTCGTAAATCACTACTTTGCCCTTTGCTATTGGGATAATTGGATGTTTCCTGCTTTTGACTCTTGGACTCAGTCTTCTTTTAAGTTATCTGTTAGATGTGGTGTGAACCATCACAGACACTTGCAAACCACAGGGTTTCATGTTTCCTCTTCCTCAGTTCTATGTCAACTCTAAATTAAAAGATGATTCTGGGCTGAAGGTCATCCCTGCCAATGTACAAAGCTTTTAGGCATCCCAGGACACTGCATTACACCAGCCACCTTGCTTTCACCCATCCTTTCAATTTCATCTGCCTCTGGTGATGTAGCGCTAAGTGAGAAGAAAGAAATGAGCAGATAAATACAAGGTTGGTACTGGAAATATGAATAGATGGTAAACGAGAAGGGGATGTACACAATGCATTTACTCTTATCATGCTAATGGTCTCTTTGATTATACATCTTCAAAGTGCTATAGGGCATAATGTTATCGTGGAGCATATACTTGGTATCGTATGCACTTATGAACAGCACATGATCTGGCAAGGAATGCCAGGCCAGTGCCAAGGCTTGTCTGCAGAATTTCTGCATAGGCACATTTCTTGGCTTTGAATCCAAGATACTCTGTTAAATTCAATTTCTCTGTAACATAAAATACTAATTGGAGGTGCTAACTGCGTTGAGCTTGTAAAAACCAAAGCATCCCTTCACTGTTCTCCTTTTCGGTGTCTCAAGGCCATGATCTTTGACGCCAATAAAAGTATCAATAGGCAGGGCAAGATTTGTTCCTAGTCATTCCCCCAAGCAGCAGACACATACATCTATACTCCTGATTTTCACAGTCAAAATATGTCTTTCCTCTTGTGTGCTTTTTTTTTTTCCTCCCCCTCCCTGGGTAACAACAATGGTTATATTGTTCAGCAAATATATTAATCTTCCAATCAAGCTTCATGCTGAGGCAGCAAAACAGATGCATTTATAATGCTGTTCTCATGCATTTAGATCAACTGCAACTCTTTGATTCCCACAGAGCCTGATTGGTTTTAAGCAGAGCACCCAACAGAAGTGAGTCATCTTCCCATCTGGTGTCTCCCAGGATGGAACAGGCTCTTTGTAATAGCACTGCTGTTCCCTAGCCTGAGAAAAAGATTTCCCCATGCAACCCACTGGTGCCAGATGTGTTCATCTGTTCAAAAAACCCCAGTGACCTGTGTGAAAGGGGAATCTGCCTCACCGAAGGTTTGCCTCATTCCTGGCCGGTTAGAACAAGAATATGACTCAGATCATCAAGGCTCGTTAGTGACACTGTGAAGTGATAAACTTGACTGAGCTGAACACTAAAGCTTGTGTTGCTGGACAGCATTTCAAAAACCAGTCCTACTGACGTGAGCAGCGCTGTGCTGGTTTGCCTCAGCTGGACAAGTATGCCTGGTGTGTGTGAAATTAAAACTGCCTTGCAAGTCTTATGTCTCTTATAAAACTTTTGTACGGAAGCTGTAGTTGTCTTGTGCAGGGGTATCTTGTATACGTATCACCATTTCACTGTTTTTTTTTTTTTTCCTGTAAGCTTTAGAGAGTAGCTGGAGATTTTGGAGTGA
>VXAV01010904.1:72819-90020 GCA_013399715.1 Alectura lathami
TGAGAGTGATGAAATAAACATGCTGTGACTCTTTGAAGATGTTGACTTCTCACCTGTTCTGTCAGATTATAAATCTCTGTTATATTCTTGAAGTCTCTGATTTCAAGCTAATTCAATGGTAATTTTTATCAACTAAGTGGCTTTTTTTTTTTCTTCAAGTAAGAAAACAATGGGACAGCATAGATAGTTCAATAAACTATCTTCTGACAGCATTTTTTCAGCTAACAGTGTGTGAGGACACCTTGACAGATGACTGCTTCACTGAAAATAATGTCAAGGTTGAATTATTTATTAAAGAATAAAATAAATCTCAGACAGTCTGTTGGTCCTGGACTTTGAGTGATGGGTTTGTGATCCCCCCATGATTTTTAAAATGAAGTCTATGGGCAGTAACTTCTAACACTTCTAGTTAGAAGTTTGTAATGCAGATCTATGTAGCTGTACTCATTATTTTCTGTACGAGGACTGAAGTTTAAACTTTTTCAGCTGTTTTTGTAGCACCCATCAGCTGTTTGTATGCTTCAATATTCAAATAACCAGCCTGTGAATAGGACGTTTAGGAAAATGATAAATGCTTTTATTTAATCTTAGACCGAAGTTCAGCCAAGATCTAAACTTTCTGTCCTTTTTGACATGCTCTGTGAGGAGCACGCTCACTGTGGGGATGGGGAAATTCCGCTGCAATACATCATTTCCAGCAGTGGAAGAAGGTTTTGGCACTCAAATCTCTCGTCCTCCCTGTTGGCCCAGATTAGAAGGAGTACTGTTTGTTAATTTTCTCTGCCCAGATATTAAAGCCTGAATCTCTGAGACCAGATTTAACGCTTACAAGCCATAATAGGCAGAAACAGCTTTCATCTGCCAGCTTTTCAACATAAGACTGTCAGATAACAGCTAGGGCAGAGAGATGGCCAAGTGAGTTCTGCTGTCCTGCTTCCGACTCCGCTGGGGTATGGGCTCTTCTTTCTGCCAGCAGAGGATTTGACCTGCAGGTTACAGCAGAGGTCATTTGGAGCATTTACGTAGTCACTTTTCTAAGCATAACTGCAATCTCCAGTGCATTTTATTCACTGATAGTTCTGGCCCAGAGGGTTGGATGCACGCCTGTACCATAGCTGCAGGTTTTATCTTCGTGCTCACGTTCCAGCACTAAAGCCAGGTTTTGTATTCCTGACAGCTGAAACAGGAGGAAACCTGGTGTTCAGCTTCTCTCAGCCTCTCCCTGAAATGTCAGTAATTAACTGTAGCGTTTTGCTTGGCAAGCAGCAGGACTTGGGGTTCTCACAGCCATGAAGGAGAGCAAAAAATGGCAGTCTCCTCGCCTCCCCACCGCGCTGTCAGGTTGGCTCAGTGATCATCTACTGACAGTTGTGTTGCTGGCAGAAGGCGTGATGTCCCTTTGGCAGCTAAGCCATGCGTGACTTGGAACTTAATTAATTATTGCTTTCCTCCAGCTTTGCACTTTACAGATTTACCTAGGGATCAGGTTACATTTTTTTTTTTTTGCATTCAGCATGTTAAAGGCACTCTTCTCTACTGACCTGGCAGTTAAGTCAGGTTGGAGGATTCATACATTAGAATTAGTTTTGGAGTTTCCTGATTTCTGTCAGTGCCGTATGTGTGTGTGTCTGCTGCTATGCAATGGCAGTTGGTTGTGTTTTCAGCAGGAGCCATCTCTGCTGTTGGAGACTCCAAGGGAGCACTATTTCTTGACTCTCTGTCTGTCTAAATCAGGTAGTGAAAAACAGCGTGAGTTTAATGTAATGGAAACACAACCATGAGCAATTTAGCAAGGGAGCTATTTACCCCTTGTATCCTATCCCCAGGAAGAACAGATACATGGGGAGCTATATGAAGGGTTGCTTCCTATTTTTAGGTGATATTGTGGTAAGCGTGTTAAACCCTATAACTAACTGCAGAAATCTGAATGAAGGCACCTCATAGGAGTAAAGGTGTCTGCCCAGAACACAGAAAGGCAGCGTTCAACTTCACTGGCCGCAGTTACCAAAACTGTTTCCCTTATCATGCCTTGAGCTATGCCTTTGATGGTTAAAGTAAAAAAAAAAAAAAAAAAAAAAAAATCTTAAAGGATAATGATGTGATGCAAAATGGTTTTTTTTTGTTGTTGTTTGTTTGTTTGTTTTCCTATGCTCTGGCAGACTAATTTGATCCCTCTTTCTAAGAAATCATAACCGATCTAGTGGAAACCTCACTCTACTGAAGGACCATGTGATGGAAATATGGCTCTCATAGCATGGTGGAGAGCTGGCTGAAAATGTATTTGCATCAAAAGAGGGTATCGTAGGATTTATTATTATTACTATTTTTTGTGCTGTCATAAAATCCTCTTTTTGTACTTCAATCAGAGAGAACATTTCTAAAGGCATCTCGCTGAAGAGTTTAGTTGGGACTGACTCTGCAACAGTAGTTGATTCTTTGGTACTAGAGCAATGAAATAAATAAATTTTGGAGGACTTCTCTGAAAAATGCTGAGCCATTTTTCCATGCTTCTTGTAAAGTATGTTGACTTTAGACTATCTGTAATTGGTACGTTGACAAATTGACCCCCTAGATGGGGAACTTTCTCTGAGATTTTATATCCAAGCTCTTTGCTGGCTTGAACATGTTTCACTCTTGACATTCGAATCAACACCTTTGACTCTGCATATTTATTAAAGAGATATATATACTTTAATATTTAATTGAGGAAGTGGGGAAGAAAAGAGAAGGAGAAAATCCTAAAAAGTGGAAGTCTTTGTTCTGCTTTCAATTGGCTTCAGCTCTTGTTATGTTTTAGAACTGGTATGACTCTCACATTATTTTTTTAAAACATTCAAAATGCCCTGTACACGACTTTGTCCCATTTCTTCTATGTTTGTGTCGCCTAACAAAGGTTTAAAGAAAAAATGATGATTACTGTGTAAATGCATTCAGGAGGCAGAGAAAGGTAAACTTCAAGATGATGAGATCAGTTTAAATGAAGAGAAGACCTGGCATAAGAACAAAGTGTTGTATAGTCACCATAAATTTGTACTGGGAATTAGAGCAAGATTTCTGGCCAGTTTGAAGAGTGAGGTCTGAACTATTCTTGCAAAAGTGACAGTAGGCACAAGATGAACTTTCAAAGACACATGGAGGAGAGTGTATGACAGAATAGAGTGGTTCCTGGGAGAAGAAAAAAAAAAAATTGTGGTCCAAATCCCCATGTGTCTGATGTATTGGCATCTTGCAGGGGGATTGAGAGGAATGTTGGTTTGAGCAACATTTGTCTTGATCTGGTAGCAGGGTGTGTGTGAGGGTAGTTATCTGTTTGGTAGGGCTTTTAAGAGAAATTAAGAGAATTAATCTCTTCCCTCTCTTAATGATTTCTAAGACATGGTAGTCTGGCTACAGCTACCATTACGAGTATGGTGTGTTTGTCCTTTGAATGACATTTGAATATTTTTCAGGTCCCTGATCTGTGTGCTTTGATCACAGGAGTGACTGGATTGCTGCATTTGGGACTGGAACAGAGCCTTCCCCGTGGATTCAACTGGCAGGCGCGAATGGGGTTTTGCCAATATATGGGATATGCTGGGAGAAAAGGAGAGCTTCAAAAAGCAAATTCTCTGGTGCTGGCAGGATTAAGGACCCTGGCAATGCTCTTGATCTTTCCTGATTTATTTCTAAGGCATGTTATAGTTGTGATTTCTGTCTGAACTAGGATGTTAGGTATTTATGCACTAGGTCTTTTTTGCTCTGTACAGGTACAGCTATGTGCTTATCATATCCCCGTCGAATGGAGATCTACATTGTCTGTTCAGTTTTCTGACAGTTCCTCCACCCTACCACAATTTTCTGGCCTCTGTTGGCAGTTGTCTCCTGTGCTGATCTGAGTTTTCTAAGGTCAGTCATTATTCCCCATCATTACCTGGGGTCACAAAATATCCCTCCAAAATATGTATCACTGTGCTCAGATTGAATATACTCTATTTTCCAGGTCATTAAAGATCTTTCCCTGAAATAATATGAAAAGGATTTTCTGAGACATCCTTGATTACACTCTTATTAAAATTCTTCCAGTCTTTAAGTTTGTAGCACAGGAAGACAGTACAAATTAATTTATCAAATGTGATATCTTCATGCAGTATTTAGAGTTTCACTAAAACGTGATATTACATGAAGTCAATATTTCTTCTACACATCAATTATCACCTCTATCTCTGTGTACATCAAACTTTACATTTTCTTTTCACAATCCAGTCATGTGGCAAATTAGATCAGAGCCATGACTCAGTTCAGAGTACATGCATAAATATGGTCTTCCATCTTTTTCCTGTGCTACTTCAGTGAAATGCTGGGGCCAAACGCTCAGTTTGCCTCTTGACATCTTTGAAAGTGAAGTGAAAGGAAACTGCCTCTCAGCTGTTCACAACTTCAGCCTAGGAAATTAATCCAATAATTCAAATTTATTTGTTTTCTATTATCAGGGATAATTGACCCTGAATTCAAAATAAAATACTTGTTCGCAGATTTTATTACTTTCTTCTCATATTTGGCAGTGAAAATAGTGAAGATGTTTTTTAGTCAATTTGGGAGAATTACTCTTGAAGTATAATGTAATGGAAACAATTTCAGGAAATGTTTAAATGCTGGTTCCTAAAACATAGTCCATTTTGAAATCTTAAACAAAATCATAAAACCATGTAGGTAAAATCATATACCAGTATTAGTTTCTCTCAAAAATTTTTTGACAGAACATTCTAGCCCATTTAATTTTTTTAGCTGTTACTGAAAGTAGAGGTGTTACACAATAAGCATTTGTGTTGTCTTTTAAAAACTGATTTTTTAAACCAAATGTTAGCAGATATCATCAAAAAGTAATAAAGAGAATTAAGCATAGATATTTCTTGAAGAACATAAGTTTCAGTCCAGTGAAAGTGTGGCATGCTTAAGTACTGTATTTCTACGGTACTTAAATTTACATTATTTACAGTATTTCTACTGTATTTCTCTGCAGTGCAGAGTCTAGGGGGGAAAAAAAAAAAAGACCAAATACATATAAATTGATTTGGCAAGGTTATAATGTGTTGAAAGTTTCTTCCTGGTAACAGGCAGTGGAGGTGGTTTCCTCTCACACATGTTCATGAAATTATTTTAGCATCTAAAGATTCAGGTTTGTAGTTCAGAGCTGGACCACCTCGTTGCAGAAAAGCACAAAAATCACATCGCTGAATTGTGATGGCCTAATGTGCTGTATTGTAACTCAGGATGAATATTTGAAACCATAGATCAGAATAGTGGAACAATACATATCACTCCACAGGCTCTGTTTATTAAACCGCAAATATAGAATATTATAGTATTCACCACTGTTTAAAATATTTTAGAAATTATTTAGAAATTGCAATATTTAGCAAGCACATCTAGTTATTCCTCTTAAAACCTTTCAGTTTTTTGCCCTATAAATCAGGCACATTGGTAATGCTGAGCAAGACTCTTTCTTTTTCTCTTGTAGAGTCCCTAAGGTAATATGTTTTTCTTAATTTTCTCTGAAATCATCAGAGTGTTAGCAGCCATTCAAATGTATCCTTGCATTGCTATGAATATCTCAGTAGCCCATGGTATTTCAGCAGGGAGAATTTGTGCATATTTCTCATCAAAGAGGCACGGTGATTTTTCACTGAGTCCCAGAGATTCCTCTCAGTTCTTTGGATCTCCCTTGAGGTATTGTTGCAGAGTTGTTGCTTTCCTTCAAACTGCGCTTTCTGTCGATTGAGACAGGTATTTTTTTGTTTTTACTGAAAATAAAGTGATGACAATTCTTGTCTGGTTAAAGCCATTGTGTCTTAAAGGCTCTCCATTGTTATTTTTTTTTCCTTTATACTGAGACTCTCTTAACGTAAAGAAGACAGATGTAATAAACACAACTATTGGGCAATGAGACAAGCCTGACTACGTTTATTTGGCTGGTAAGCATCTATACTTCCCAAATTCATCACATACAATCCCCTGAAGTCTTGCAGAGGAGTTGCAGAAAGAACTTCTTTACAATATGTAACCCCTCGACAGATAAAGTACTGGTTACTACCATCAAGTGTTACCTGACTTACTGCTATCTTGCAGCTGTATGTAGGAAAAGATGACAATTATGCTTAGATATGGACTCCCCCTGTCAATGGTACAATCTCACTGATGTGCATGAGCTGTGTGGAGTGGCTTTCTCAAAATACTCATTGCTTATATGGCTTGATACTATTCCAGTGGAGGTTAAAAACATTTGTCAGTCTTTCTGGAGGAGAAATCCCTGACTTCAGAAAAATATTTATTGAGCAGTGAAAGAATACTATAATGAATATTTAGCTTAAATCTCCAGCTGTGTCCCTCTGCTAGCTGAAATCTTCTGCCAGCTGTTTGGAAAATCTTTTGCTGAAGACATTCCAGCAATAAGACATCAGTGGGCTGCAGTCGTTGTGCGGAGATTCATGTGCATTGTGCTGAACAGAGGCTTAGAAATGAGGAGTTGTAACCTCCTAGTAGGTGTAAAAGGATACCTCTCAGAGGGACTAGAATGAAGATATCTGTAATTTCTTCATTGCTGAAAAGGAAAAAAAAACACCGTTAGTCTGTTCCTTGCCATCTGTCTTTACTCAACTAATCTGTTCACTAACCACAACTGCACTTCTTCATAACATTTAATCTGCCTACAGTACAAACCCTGCTGCCTCTTTCTTTCCTGTTCAAATCCAGGCATTCCTGGATACAATCAATATTGCCAATGTACCCATGAAAAACATCATTAATTTAAAAAAGCTTTGCAAGAATGCAAACATTTAATTCAGGTAACCTGTGCCACATCCACTTAACTGCTGCCTGGTTCTCCTTGTATAAAGATGAGTTACAATGAGAACCTGAAGGAAGCACATCCTCTAATGGCTGATACTCTCCTGAACAGTTGACTGCTTAATCATGAAAGTAAATTCTCTGCTTGCAAAGCCATCAGCTAATTGGTAAGTAAAGCTCACCATATGTTGGCTGATAGCTTCCTTGAAGGGGATCTGTGGGTTGATGTGCAGTATAAATCCACGGGTTTTATATAAAAGTTCTGTATTCTTAAAGCTCATTGTCAGAAGGACCTTCATAGATCTCATAAATAACAAAATAATCATCCTATGAAGATATCATTGAAGATAGCTTTGATGGAGAATGTACTCTCCAAGGGAAAAAGAAAGGAAAAAATGTATTTGTCACTGCAAAAGCTCTGTTGTTTGTTTTGTTTTAGCCTTACTTTAAACCTGACACAAGTAAATCATAACATGTATGATGTGTTTATATAAGAAGTGGAGCAATATTTTCTAGGTTAGTATTTGTGAAGACCAACTATAACTGAACTAGAAAAAAAAATTTCAAATATTTGAAGATGTGTTAAATTTCAATTATTTTGGTGTCAAACAACTGGACAACCTGATCTATTGCCTGATTTAGTGGTTGGCAAACCTACCCACAGTGGAGGGTTTGGAATTAGATGGTCTTTAAGATCCCTTCCAACCCAAGCCATTCTATGAAACGGTAGCGTTGAAGATGGTTGGTCTTTCTGAGGGCAAGTTCCATCCCTTAGTACAGAAAAACTGATGGTGAAGCTTTCATGTAAGGCATTGAAATGCTACGAGAAGAATTTTCCCTCTTTTTCTGTCCCAGGAAAGAAAAAAAAAAAAAAAAGGAAAAGGAAAAAAACAAACTAAAAAACCTATAAATGGGTAAAAATTGCTGCTCATTCTAAAAATGTGTGCAGTTCTGTGTAAGAAAATTGGACTGCTTGTTGTGTTTGCATAGGGATCTCAGACTGATGTGGTGAGTAACATCTACTTCTCCATGCTTCTTTCTCCATTTCCATCCCATTTGGTCAGCCTCTCCCTGCTGCCACCTCTCCTCCCTAGGTGTTCAGGCACATAACATGCAAAGGTTCTGGTTGGTAAGCAAAGGTACGCATGTGGCCAAAACTAGGAGAAATAAAACCAGACCCAGGCCCAGAGACACAGTCCTCATAAAAGTCTAGAGAGATCTCCTGTGAGCGAAGAAAGAGTTGGAGATGTATTTAGGGAAACTCTGCTTTTTAAAAATATGAAACAGAGAAAAAAAACCCTAAAAAACAGAAAATTGCTAATTATTTAAGGCAAATTTCCAAAGGGCTTTCAGTAAAACTTCAAATAGGAACATTTTAGGTCTACTTCAATGGGCAAAAATGCAGAGACGCATCCCAGAAGAGTCAGTAGACTCAGAGGTGCAGCATGAGGGAATCCACAGAGAACTGAATTTTCTTCATCCAGCACAAGTGCCATAACTACAGAGCCACTGAATATTCATGGTGGAAGCTAGGTCTTGCAATTTTTTTAGAGGTCAAGGCATTATTTTCCCTTAGAAAGGGAAAACTGCTGAGAAAACAAACTTTCCCATGATCTGGAATTGCTTTCTGATGAGCCAGGCTCCTCATTGCTGGCTGACTGAGTTTGGGGAAACTGCCTTTTATCTTCTTCTTTGTTAATAAATAGACAAACAGTAAAGAAATACGGGATGTTAACACTGAGTTATTCTCCAGGCTGACTCCGGTTATTGAATTTTAACTGCCTGCATTCAAAAGGAGAGCAATGGTTCCTTCCTAGTTTTCCATCTCTGTGACTTTTACTGTCTGCTTTCTGACTTTGCAGCCCTTTTTCTTTTTTAATCCAAGAGCAGATACAGTCTGTGCTCCTTGCCTTTCCCCATGGAAAAATCCAGAAACTCCTGGATGAAATGTGAGGGTTTACTTTTTTTGTGCAATGTCTGGGAGAGAAAAAAAAAAACAGTAAACTCAATATTTGTGTTGTGGCAATTTATTTTAACATGGCTCTTACTGTTCCTCTGTGACCTCAATGAATCATTAAACACTTTTTTTTTTTTTTTTTGCTTCAGATTGAATACAAACTAAGTGTTTTCACTGGAAAAAGCTTGCTACCTTCATTTTTCACATCTTCCAGGATTAGTGAAATAGGAGGTATTCCCCATTGAGTCCGGAAATACCTTTGAAACCTGTTTTTGTCTGGTTTCTTAAGAATAAAAGGCTTTTGTGATTGCACTCTCTCTGTCTGTCGGTCTTTTGTTGGCTAACATCCGCATAATCTGACTGAGATGTGGAAACTTCAAAATAATTACATTCCTGGAAGTTTTGTGAAAATCTTGAACAGAGGGAAAAGGTCCTAACAGGTGTCTGCATCAAAACAAATGTGGCTAACAACAGGTACAGACTGGCCTAGGCTCATCTCTGGCATGCCCTGGCCGGCACGTGTCAACTGGATAGCCTGGACTTGTGACGGAGGTATCACAGGGTGCACGGCGGGATGGAGTTTTGGTGGCGAAGAGATATTGGGAACAGAGGCCTCAAATCCATAGGAAAACAGTGGTAGGACCTTTCTGCTGCTCCTGGAAGCACTTGCTTTTGAACAGACACCGAAATAGCTTTGCGGTGTATTGAAAAGTCTTGTCACATTCTTTATGCTTTACTGCCTTGTTTGGGTTCATTTTTTCCATGTCTCCCTGCCTTTTACGCAAGTTCATGTTCAAAGCTGGGGACATTGTTTCTGCATTCTTCACCTTAAACAATCCTGAAGCCAGACAAGATGATGTGGAAAGCAAATTAAAGCCTTTTTAAATAGTCTGCGAGGGAGTGTCTGGAAAGTATCAGTGACTGGCTGGTCAATGTCGCAGCACAGCTGATGCTGGGGAGAGAGGACAGAAACTATGTTTAATCATAGATGGGAATACTTATTTAGATGGGTGTTTATGACAGTGTTCCAAATTCCAAGATGCCTTTAACCTTTTTTTAAAAGTACATGTATATATTTGTTACGTCTCTGTTAACAAAGTAGGCACAAAACCTTGTGTAACCCAACAAGGTCCAAAAGCAGAGAAAAATGGAAAATAGACATGATTTTTTTTTATAATTCCCTGTCTGTAAATACAGCCTTTTTATCTTCCTCACTAAGGTAATGAGTGGGTGACTATCACAAACACCAGCAATCCATGCAAACAAATTTGGGAAAGGATCTTGGAAATACACAGGTCTAGTTCACTTTGGACTTAAAGAAATCTGTTCTGAATTTGGGAACCTCTTTCTCAAGCAGAGAGGTTTGATGCACGCAGGTACTCTACCAAGGTGGGATTCATGTCCAGATTCGCATCTTAATGTATGTGTCTGTGTGGCCACCCATGTGTTCAGAGTCTGTGTTTCCACAGCAGACCACTACAGTGGAGTGGAACTGATCAAGAGGGATGGCTACGCATTTTATCCTCTGCCACATAAGTAAGGCTCAATTCAGTTGCAAATACGTAGGCATCTAATGCCATTTGAAATATTCCTGGATATCCGAAGCATCTGCATGGACCTTGCAGACGTGGGAGGCGACTGACGGAGACAACTGAACAGTGAATTTTGTTCACTGAACTGCCCTTCTGACCCCTTGGCCATGTTGGCTAGATCCCCACTAATAACAAGTGAGGACACTTCTACAGGCACCTACACGGAGATGCTCGAGTCTGGAGCTGAATCCCACAATCAAATCCCAACCCCCAGCCTAGGCCTTGACACAGTTTCTCTGTACCCTGAGTGATTTTAGCTGTTGTAAGACTGTGAAAGTTCTTGAAGGAGCAGGTCTGAAAATTTCTGGGGCTTCATGTTGCAAACCCATTGTTTTCTACCATCCTTCTGGCTCACAAGGAATGTAACTGAGATCCCAGTGGCAGTCAAACCTGAACTTAGTGTACATACTATGAAATCCTGTCACCAGCAAAGTCAATGGACATCTTGCCATTGATTTTTAATGAAAGCATGATAGCACCCTGCTGTCGTGGCCTTTATGTATTTCCTAGGAAGCTCTGTCCTTTCTCATTTTTCATAAGGCAATTCTGGCCTGAACAGCTTGTGACAGTGACACCAGCAAAGCAGAGAGCTGACTTACAAAGAAATCAAAGTACTGGGAGTCTCCCAGTCTGGGACCAAATACTACCAGCAATACTACCAGGTTTAGCAGGAGAGACATACAAGTGACACTTCTAGAGATTTATTTGTTCAGTATTTTCACACTTTTCCTTTTAGCTCTGACATTCTTCTCTCTTATATGGGACAAACGGAAAGAATAGCTGACCCATGTCCATATGGGTAACAATGGGAAGTTGATATTCATTACTGAAATTGTTGACTTGACTTCTGGAAAAGGACCAGTGTCTGGATGCCTCTACTCTTTTTTTAATATTCAGTATGTGAGATATCTTAAATAACAGACATTACAGTCTGAGGATGGGAGCACATTACTTTTAGAGCAAAACCCTTGTAAGCAAGCTTGATAAAGAACAAGATTCCTAATATAACCAGTCACTTTTGAAAATGGAGACCTCCTTTTGATTGACAAAAATTGGCTAGAACCAGCCTGTAGGAGTGAAGATCCTGCCATTTGTTAGGAATGGGGGCTCCCATCTCTATAGCACCAGACAGGGTCAAAAAGGGAGCCATGGAAAGAAGGGACCCGCTGTCATTTTTTTTTTTTTTTANTATTTTTCTTTCCCTGCAGCAACTGTTGCCTCTCCTCTGTCCACCTCTGTAGGAGACATGAGGCTGCTGCTAATCTCAGGGCAAATGCTCCCTCTGCAGGAAACAGGCTGGAGGGATTCCCTCCTCAGGTCTGGGTGAGAAAGCAATGCAATGTGTATGAAGTAGAAAACATGATGAGGACAAGAAAACCAGATGTTTTGCACACAGGTGGTCATTGTAACTTCAGAGTTTTCTGAAGGTGAAGTTTGAAGCCTCTGTGAAAAGAGAATCTGTCTGAAGGGGAAGGATGGAAAGATATGTTTGCTCAATCCAAAAAGTGCAGAAATAAGGGAATCCGATAGTTAAGCAATGCTCCACTCTCTTCTGCTTAGCCAAACTACACAGAGCTCTGAAGGCTGGTGTACAGTTTTTCACCTGTGCTAGGGAACATTTTTATAAAAAACAGTTTCAAGAGCTGATGGCTTTGGCTGTTAAGACAATATGACCTGTATTTTCACTGAAATCAAGCACTGTGTTTAGCTGTTAATCCCTAAATGTGGTGTCATACTTCCCTCCTCTGATGTGCTAAAAACAATTTGTAGCTGGTCCAGCCCTGCGATTTTAAGTCAGCTGTTGAATGTAGGCATTTTTCTGTTTTTAAAAGAGATTTTCTGGGCAGAAGTCTGTACTTTTTATGTTGCCTATCAAAAAATAATTCAGGGTTTTTTAATAGTCCATCTGATACTAAAACATTATTAAATATGGAATTTTAACTATACAGCAGGGAACAAGAACTCTGCTTCTCATCTCTTTGGTCAATAAATATTTTATCAATTTCATGAATGTAAGTCTGAAGTAGATGCTAATAGTTCAAAGATATCAATTAAACAAGTTCTAAAAACTCCCTAAATACATATTTGCCTCATTTGCTATTTAAACACTACACATAAAAACTTCCATAGCAGACCAAGATAGAAGTGGGCTCAGGCTACAGGTTTGCTTCCAACCTTCCAGTCCTTTCTGAAGTTACAGATTTTCTGTATAATCCACTGAAAAGTAGCTGTGTCACCCGTTACACAAGGGGGTAGAATTCATAACTGACCACAGGAATCATTTTGAAATAAAAACTCCAAAACAATTCAGATCCACTGACCACCAAAAAGTTTAAGTTACCTTTACAGTAAGGAATAACGTGCCCTCTCAGTCTATGAATATGACATGTATTGAATTATCATATGCATTAACTTGCAGTTTGATTTTACTAGGATTTTTTTTTTTTTTTCTGAGGAAAAATATGAAGTCATTTGACTGGCTTATTTGATCTTCTCCATAAGCAGGAAAGAGAGTTGGAGGCTACAGTCTAGCCTTTTATGAAATTATTCCCAACAGTAACAAGTGAGAATATTTTAGGTTAGGAGCTGAAGTTCCCTAAACAGCCGTGGGAAGAGTTAACTCCAGAGAGTAATCTGGACCAGTGAGACTACATATGCTTTTGCCTCCCTATTCAGATGTCCTCCAGATGCCTTTCTTTCTTCACTGACTGCATGAGGAGTCAAGACACTCCACTTAGGCAGTTAAGGTTAGATGACATAAAGTCAGGAGCCGTTTCTAAGGGACAGTAGATGGTTGATTTGGTATCACGGTGCTCTTGCAGGCTGCTACTGCTCCCTCTTTCCTCTGAAGTAAAAAGGGGAAAAAAACTACAAATATAACAAAATGTGTTTAAAAAGCTTTTAAATGACAAATTCTTATACATATATATATGTGTGTATGCATGGCAGTAATCCTGTAGAAATACTAGACTGAAGGGAAAACATAAGTCCTAAGATTTTCAAGTAATCCACAACATGGAATTCTTTTCATAAACTAATTGGACTCCATCTCACAATAAATATGGGAAAAGATGCCTTTTCTTCAGAAGATATTTCTTTTAATACATTCTTAAAGGAGATAAGAATTTAAGAAGTGTTATGTCTGTTTCATTTTGCCCCTTTGTGCAGGGCATTTGAAAAGGCCTCAAGCAATCACAATGGTAGCAAAGCCCAGCAGCAAAGTGACGGACATTACTGAAAGTTACCGTTTTCATGTTAGCAAACTTGAAAATGGATGAAAGACGTTAAAGCAACAAATCCTTTGGTTTGGTTTGTTTTTTTGAGAATGCAGAGAACACTGAACTCAGCAGTAGGTTGGAGCACCTGTACTGTGCTTTCGGCTTTCTTCTTCAAAGTGCTCATCACGTGTTAGCCCCATGATTTTAATTGCTGCTTTGGCTGTAAGCTTCTGGTTGTATCGCCTGTCCATTCCCCATCCGCTCCTTACTTTTCCTGTCACGAGCCTAAGTGCTAATATTTGAAACACAGCAAATGAATGGAAATTGCAGACTCTGCATGTATGACTTTGTCTACATATTTTAGAACAGGAACTAGCTAATTTCTTTGGGCTGGAACTATGGAAATTTTCAATTTATTTATTGTGACATATGTTAGACAAAATCCAGATGACTCATTAGTAATCTTGTAATGTTATTCAGGAACCTTCCTGTTTGGAACAAGCAATTCAAATTGATATTAAATATGGTTTATATTTGAATTCTCTGTTGCATCGTCAGCAAAAAAGACTAAAAACCTTTGCCAAAGCCAGCTGATTACCATGAAGCTTTCAGAAGGATGTGAAAAGTTAAATTTTTTTTTTCTTTTTTAGCATGGATAGATCCTAGAGAACTTGGTAATTAATGAATAAGCTACTAATTGCTAAATACCTATTAGATGATACACTATAATTGTAGAAGGCTTAATGCATGGCTCTGTAAAAGTCACTGAAAATCTTTTCACTGATTCAAGTAAGAATGAGATGAGCCTCCTGCCTCAGTAAGGCTGCAGGATTAAACAGCTCTTCACTGTCCAGGCTGTGGACAGCTTGTTTTGTTCCTTTCCTTCATTTTGCTCAGTTTATGTGTTGAGGTTAGCTTCATTTTTGGTTAATATTGGCTTTGCTTTCGGGCCTGGTGTCTGAGGAACCTTAGGCTGCCAGCATTGCTGGGGAGTATGTTATTTGTTTAAAACCAATCTATTTCTGTAGATGTCTTAAAGCCAAGCCAGCAGTACAGTTCTGTAAAAGCTTGTTTTTTCAAAATCTAAATTCCGAGGGAGAAATCTGAGTTAAAAATGTTCCTTTAAACCTCTGCCATAACCCTGCTGTGTGCCTTTTTTAACAAACCTGATTGTTAATGACTTCTTCTTGTTTAGGAAATGGCTGTCCATGTGTGAGCAGTCTGAGTGTTGCAGGGGAATAATGGGATGTGACTACTTTCCGGTGCCGAGTTGTTTCGAAGAAGGCTTGTAGGAAAGCAACCCCTTTTTCTCTGTCCTGCTCTTTCAAGCTCATTTTGAACTGCTTGGTTGCTCCTGGTTTCATTCAGCCTTAGTAATGTTGTCTTTATTTTCCCCGGTCTGTTTTCTTGATTTACAACAGGGGGGTTTAATTTCTGGCTTAGGGATGAGAGGGGACCTCCATGCATGATTTCCACAGGGTCTGCAAAAGGAGAATAAGAAAAGCAGTGAGCTTAAATCTGGACCCGGAGTGTCCATCCCTCCTTTGGAAACTTTTCACAATCTGAACAAGATTTCAAAACTTTCCTCAGCACGATACTCATCTTACATCCAGGCTTTTTTTGGCATTGTCAGACATGATATAAAAAGCTCAACAAGCAACTCTACCATGTTCTGAATTTTTCTGTATAAATCTAGACTCCGAACCTAAACTGCTACATGGACCTACAGGAATTCCCGACTGCCTAGCATCAGTTCCAAGTAATTGCCAAGGGACTGCATTTGTAGGCAGGAGAAAATAGGTGACACATAGCAGATATCCTGACACACAAGGTAATGCAGAGTATGTTCTGGCTTGTTTCAGCAGTGTTTTTTACAACACTCAGTGAGTACTGGCACTTTTTTCTGAGCATCAGATGTAATCCATGTTGGGCAATTACATTTCTATTTAATTGCTCTGCATTCAATAATAAATTGTCCATAATCTCACTAGCTCCGAGAGTGATTCAAGAACCTCTTCATTTCAGTATGTAATAAAACTCAAGCTACTTTTAGGTTTCACGTATTTTTATCCTTTAAATGGTTTGGATGGTTTGTTTTCTGATCTGGCTACTATTGAAATTTGTATGCACGATGCTTTAAACTGCTCTGTTATGGATACACCACAATTACTGGGTTGTAATTTATGCTGTTGAACATTCTTGCCACAAGTTGAAGTGTAAAAATAGCGTGGAGGATGGGAGCTTAGAACTGATGTCCACAGGGAGCTGGAGGTGTGTGAGAAAGTGTCTTCACAGGCTGCCGGCCAACATAGCCTGGTGCTAAAAACATGATATCCTATCATGTTGGCTTGCTACTGCTTTGTTTCATTTCTTCATGTAACACACTGGGGTTGTTTTCTTTTGGCTTTGCAGGACATAATTCCTGCATATGGTCCAAAGGCAGAAAGGCCCAAGGAAGACTGGGAAAGCACAATCCTCATTGCGTACCTTTTATTTCTGGAGAACTGCAAGCACTTAGAAAAGCTGCTGTCAGAGCAGAGAAAGCTCATCTGATAAATGTCTGTATGTCTTGGCTGCCATCATAACTACTACAAATATTAGTGCTGTGGTCTTGAGGTGACAAGCAAGAAAAGATTAAATGATAAACTGTATTGTATAAAAATATTTATTTACACTAAGCTGAGTCCATCTCATGATTTTTTTTTTTTAATAGGATGAGGTATAGCCCTTAGAATAATGCTTCTCTGAATGAAAATAAGGCTACCAGAAGAATAATTTTATAATTTTGTACTGCAAAACCCAGACTGATACAATATTTACTGTTTAAAATATATTTTGCTCAGTATGTAATCATTCCATTTATTAATTTTCTTATGGTTATTTGTATGGCATTTAAACCAATCCACAGGAGATTTAATGAATTAGGTGCTAAGGCATGGGATTTACTCGATATGTGAGCAGCAGTTTTAGTGCTTGCCATAACACCTTTTTGTAGTAGCCTACATTGAACTCTGGGAAGGAAAGTGTTGAGGAGAGATTCTTTTTTTTTTTTTTTTCTAATTTTAAACTTGTATTAATCCATCTAAATTTTTCTTTTTCTTTCTTTTTTTTTTTTTTTTCTAATTTTAAACTTGTATTAATCCATCTAAATTTTTCTTTTTCTTTCTTTTTTTTTTTTTTTTTTTGTGGTTCTGTTTTGTTTTGTTTTGCACTGCTTTTCCCCCAAGCCTGGTGTTATAGTAGGGAAAGATTGCAAAGTTTAATGAGACTTCAGAACTATTACTTAGGAAAGTATTTGTCTTTCCTTTCAGTGTTGCAAAACATCACCATTTCCTGAGATTAAAGGAAAAAAAAAAGAGCATGGGTACCAGTTATGTATTCTTCTGTCTTCTCATCTCATCTGCCTTTACAGTTTTCAAACTGCTCTAAAAGACATACTTGGGATTGAGATCTCAGTTATCCTCACGATTAAAACAACTTTTCTCTATTAAGTCCTTTAGACATTGCGGAATAGAATTTAGTCCTTTGTGCATCTGCTCTTTTTTTTTTTATTTTTATTTTTATTTTTTTTAATAGAGAACTAACATGATGAGTGACTAAGTTGTATCACTG
>VXAV01010904.1:102652-117349 GCA_013399715.1 Alectura lathami
TTTTTTGCAGTATTCATTTTCCCCGGTTCCCACTCTTTCTAAGATTTTCTCTGGCGTTGTCCATGGCTCTTGCTGTACACCTGGTCTTTACATCACCTAGATGCTCAGCTAGGTACTCATCTACGTGCATATCTTCAGGCAGTCTCCCTGCTCCAGTAACTGATTAATTTCCCCCCCATTTTCCCTTTTATGTCTTGGAAATTTTCACTTGAGTAAATTGCAAAAAGCTTGAAGATAGCAAAATTTATCTGGAAACACTTCTCGTCTTTCAAGGTCTTTCTTAGCCTGATGGGTCTATGTTGTATTCAGTGCTTTCTCCTCTTCAGCACCTTCCAAACCTCGTGTTTCTTTTCTTTCCCATGTCAAATATCTCAGTTAGCTGCCTGCGTCTCCTTGTCTCTGCTACTATTCCTCAGCATCCCAAACGCACACTTCATTTAAAATGCAGCCGTTATATACTTTTACACTGCACACACTGATTTGATCAATGTCAGAAAGTGAGGCCATGGTCAGCTTGACCTGAATATAAAACAACAAAGAAATGATTTTTGTTACCCCTTTTCTTGTTCCCCACTGGCTTGTTAGGAGACTACAAGAAATGAATGGCAAGAACTGCCTGATTTTTATTAGCCATAAGATGAATCATGTGTTTAGTAAAAATGAGCACACTGTGCTTACCTCTTTTTGGATGGATCTCCTTTTTACTTAGACCAAAATGTTTTTGCAACAGGTAACTTCTTTCTGGGCTGAAACGATGTCGTGAAATGATTGTCCCCTGGACCCTCCCAGGCCTATTGTAACATTTAGTCTTTATTTTTAGTAAAGAATGCTCAATTTCTGAGAAGTTATTGAAACTCTTAAACAATTCATCGAACTTTTACTGCTGTCCCTGTTAAAATGAAAATATTCACTCATAATCCCAGAGTCTATTCTACAATTATTTTCAGTAGATCTGTCATGGAAGTACTGTATATTTTATATATCTCTGTTAGGATTACAAAGCAGCTATCACTGTCTTTTGGATCAGAATAAAAAAAATTTAAGTCCCTGGTCCTAGATGTTTTACATGAAATTATTCTTTATTAAAAAAAAGGATCTCAGAAATTTAGGCACTTAATTGTTCAGTTTATTCCAGTACATAAAAATACATGGGTGACAGAAAACAGTGTAAAAACTGAAAAGTGTGGCGTGAACAGAATATAATAAAAACACCTACCATGTCTTGGAGAGTTCCGCCTGCAGACAGGAATGCCATTGATACTTACACTATTTTTGACTCCTCCATTAAGTAAATGTGGCAAACATCTTGCAATTCAACAAGGGGTCAGGTAATCTCTTCTATTAAATGGATGAAGTAGCATCTAGCTCTGCCCTTAGCATTCCAAAGCAGTCACCACCAGTGATTATATGTGTATAATAAAATGCTGAAGCAGAAAGTAACAGTAAAATAATAATAATAATAATAATAATAAAAAAATTGAAAAATAGAATACCTTAACAGGTGGGTCATTACTTCATTTAGATTCTGATTCTTTCAAGATGCTTAACAAATCAACACTTTTCAACAATATAACAGTTTGGCAGATGCTATTGTGTGTCCAATATTAGCTGTTTAATCAGTGCTCATGTAATTCTGGTTGCTGGGGCTCCCTTGTTCTGGATCGTTGGACAGGAACAAGAACACTTGATTTGTTGTGCGGCTTTGTATCACCACATGGTGTGATAATCATATGTCTTATGAAATAGCTCTGATAATATGGGCCATAATATGAACACTGCCCACGCACTGTGCATTATTCTAGGTTTATATTTGCAATTAGGGTTCTGCAAAGAAATTCCAAGTCAATATTTTCAGAAAACTGCTATGAATTCACTGATTTATTTATGTAACCCAGAAAACACTCTGCCAGTGTAAGTTGGCTTGCCTCTATGTCCATGCCAGTTGTGGGTCATTTCAATGCAGGTGTGCTAAAGATACTGTGGATAAAATGCAAGCAGAGAAGAAGGGGAACCTAAAATAATTAAAAGTCTTAAAGAGCTTTGTCATTAGTGTTGCTACTTCACACATCCCACCAGTAGTTCTATATGCAGTTCCACTCAACTGCACAATAAAATTATTCAAATAACTGAAAGCAATGGAAGAAAATTAGAAACATTCATTGAAGCCACATTGAGCTATACCAGCTGTGTCTATGTCCTTTTCGGCTTAATTTATATGCAAAATATTGGGAAGGCATAAAGTCACAGAACTACAAGGCAAATGAAGACTATTATATTACCAAGGAAAGCTGGATGCAACGTATTTGATGAATGCAGCTCATTGTTATAAAGCTGTCGTCTCAGCAAAACAGAAATAGTTAGTTGGAGATGTATGAATTCTGCAAAGATGTTCATGAAAAAGTATCCAACAGAAGATGAAAAGCAAACTGAATAGTTAGATGGAGTGTGAAACTTCTATTTTTGGCAGGAAAATATTGACTATGTATGTAAATGGATGACTGGCCAAAAATGACATTAAAATTCAATGTAGATAAATGTAAAGCGATGTATATGAGAAAAAAAAAAAAAAAAAGTAGAAAGAAAAATAAACTAATCCTATCATTGCATAAAATGATGGTCTCTAATGTAGTCATTACTTCTGCAGAGAAAAACCCTGGGGTTATGATGGATAGTAAAAGACATCAGCTAAGTAGCAGTCAAAGATCAGATCAAGTGCTAAGAATTACTGAAAGGAAATAAAGAACAAGGAGAAAACATCATCTTGCTGCTGTGCAAACCCATTTTTCCACTGCTCACACAGTGAATGGAGTTCTGGTCCCTCCATCTTTTAAAGGATATGTTGCAATTGGAAAAGTTTGAGAGAAGGAGCGTGAGAATGATTAAAGGGATGAAGAGTGCCCGGGCAGCTTGGTAGAGGTCTGCAGACCTCGGAGAGACACAGGAGTGCTGAAAGACTATTTGCCTTCTCTTCTAGAATGAGAATAAAGCACCATGAAATGCAACTGGCAGTAGCCAGATTCAGAACAACTGTGACGAGACAGTTCTTCATGAAATACGTAGCAGACCTGAGAAAGTCCTTGCCAGAGAAAGCAGCCCTTCACAGCTGCACATCAGGTGATCATTGCACAGATAAATGTGCATGTATCCATCTTTTGGGACAGCTACAGTGACCATCCAGATTACTGTAAATCCATTTGGGTTTTGTTGGGTCACATCCTTTATTTTGCGGACATTTAATTCCATTTATGATTGATTGCCTATAAAAATTTATTCGTTAATGATAAAGGAGTAATTTGTAATTGATGGTATTTGATATGTTTGTCTTTCATGTTAAGATGTCACCTACTCCATTTGTATTTTCAATTCTGTCTGAGTTGTACACAGTTGTATAACATTTAGGGTGGAGTCGGGAGGTCAGGATGCCTGGCTTCTGTTTGCAGTTAAATCACTGAGCTGAGACAGGTAAATTACTCTCTTATCTGCACTTATAGTTTGCCTATTCGTAGATGGGTATGAGAATGATGCCCAACATGGGAGATCAGAGGTATGCTGTGCCCTCAGTTTTTTTCCTGTTCTCCTAAGATATGCTCACTGCTTACAGGAGAAGAGGATTTTATTTAAAGCACATGCACAAGACACGTGGAAAACCCCATGAACCCAGCTGGAGCCATGAGGTGCTGTGACCCGCTGCCTCAGGAAGGTGACGTGTCCCCTGAGGTGGGCAATGGGTGACACGCCTCTGCTGAGTTCTATGCCCATGTTTCATAGGACCCTCATGTCCACCAGCTAACCCTAATCAGCAGTACCCTCCCGTGGTGGAAGGCTGTGCCTCCTGGGTTGTTGCGTGATTTTCATGGACCTGGGTGTCTCTCTGCCTTTTATGATGCCAGCTCCTGTGAATAAGAGCTATTTCCCGAGCAGAGCTTCAACCCATTTTCCTCCTCCTGAAACAGCACTGAAATAACTGCCTCTCACACATTATAGAAAGCAGTAATGGGACTCCTACATAAAAGCTTAAAACTCTGCTGTAATAATTTGAAATATGAAAGTTGGATTTGATCCCATGATCCAAAATAGACCCAGCTAAATGGAAAGCCCTCTTATGATTATCAGGGCTCCAGGGGTACCACTGGCACCTTTATCCTTTCCTTTCTTTCTTTTTCTGTCTTTGTCAGGAAGATATAAACCTCTTGCTGAGAGGTAAGAAAAGCAGCAAAATCTGAAATGAAACAGCTGTAAAGCAGCTGTAAAGCAATTTCGAGAGTGCCCTTGCTTTCAGCAGCCAAATATATTACAAATTTGCTGGATTTAATTTCTTGAAAAACTGCACAGAATATCTCACAAAATAAAACTTGCAAAATAAATTAATATCACTAATTGTTAGACTTTGTTTAAGCTGATGGATCTTCCTGACAAAGTGAGTATGATAGCTCACTGACATTGGGTCTGAAAGAGGAACTACACCTTATTCAATAAGACGGTCAGTATTTAAATAACAAAAGCCTGGGAGAAGTTTTGCTCTGAAGAAAATAAGATTAGGATGCACTCTATGCAGCCACCCAGCTGAACACAGGCTGTAGCAGCAGTCCAAAACCGTTGTCTTCTGCATCCTGAAGCACTGAAATGATCACCCTCATCTTTCTTCCCAGAGTGCCTCCAGGTCACACAGGGAGGTACGAATTCTGTTCAAATACAGCATTCATCAAACCATAAACTTTGCTTTCTTTTCTGCACTTTTAATAAGTATGAACATTTTCTTGAGCTTCATGAAATTTTTTCCTATGCTGAAAATTCCTGCACAATCTACACTGACTGTCCAAAGTTCCATGTGACTCTTTAGATATCTGCAGTACTGGTAGATACTGGTCATACACTTATTACCACAGCTGTATCAAGTCTGGTAGAGGTGTAAAGCTTGTGAAAACTATTATTGAAGAAAAAAAAAAAAAAAAAACACCTCCAAATCTTTTGGAATTTCTTTAGAAGAGATGGATACTTGTACAAATCTTTAAACAGTCAGTATGTCTGAATGGTGCTGTTGATAACTGCATCTAACCCACAATTTTCCAAATACACATTTCTTTATTTAAACAAAATGCCTCAGGAATCTCATGATATATCAAGTGATATCTCAGCTGTGAGCAAAACATTCAGAATTACGTAGCAGTGGTGACAAAGGAGTCCGAAAGCCTTATATCTGATGAGTTTGGAAAAGTTTGGTGAGCACAGAGAAATTGCACATACTGTACTTTGATTTTGGTGTTAGTAGATATAATTTTTCGTATTACTGCAGTTTAAAGATGTTCAGTGCTAGTGGTGTGCCAAAGGGGACTTTTAAGAGATTTGTTAAAATTCTTCTGCCAGATCGAGGAGGAAGACAGAGTTATGGCCTTGCTTCTGATCTGGAGAAAGTCCTGCAGCTCATTTCCAGGCTACTACTTAATCACATTTCCAAGACATATTAATATATTGCTGAGGAGTGAATATTTTGCATCTGAAATGAGTCAAAATGAAGTTCAATAACCATGAGTCTTTGGACACTCTCAGCAGAACAACTATGAACAGTCTTTTGCAAGGTGTTTTCCTACATGGACTGACTACAGATGGAAAGTCAGACTGGTTCCAAAAAGGGAGCTTTTGTCCAGGAGTCCTTTCTGACCCCGCTATTATATGGGGAGAGTCAGGCGCTTCAGAATAGGAGATAATCATGTAGATGACCACTAAGAGGGTCAGCTGAGCAAAACAAAGCAAGAGACAAAATGGGAGTAGATGTGTTTTTATCTGAGATGTCTTCACATACGCAAACCTCAAAATCAGTGTTGAAGTCACTCATTAAACACTTCATGGGGAGAGGGACATGGAACCATCCTCACACTCTTTGTACTTCTGCTCTGATGCAATGAATATCGAAATTGTGCACAAAGCTCAAAGTAACATTGCCTAATTTAAGAATGAGAGCAAACATTAACATGCTTCTGCAAGGTCTTTCCCTCTGTGTGCTTGCTGTAAGCTAGAAAAGTCTACTAAGGTAATCTCAAGACAAAATGGGAAGCAGACCTCAGTCTTACTTGTGTTGGACATGTGACTCAGCCGCTGAGATCTCTATGGAAATATGGCATGGAGGCTGAAGGGAGAAGGTAACAACTGTAAAATTTTAAAGAAAATTATTGCCGCTGTGTAACACATCAATGGATTTATGATAGTTGTCTTCACTGTACACTTACTGAATTGCAGTTATTATTAGATACCGCTGGGGGAACAATTTCTAGACCCTGAGTGATTCTGAGCATAATCTGACAAACCTTACAAAGTTTGAGGCATGGGCAGGAAAAAGCTAACTGCCGAGCAGCTCACTTTGAAAGCAGTGAGGCTTTCAAGACTAGGTAGCAATTGAACAGAGACCTGAGAACTGCAATTTTGAATTTAGGGCCCTTAAATTCTGCATAAATTCTGCCACCTTCTATTTTAAAAGGAAGTTCATGTCAAATGCTAGGGATCTGCACTCTCAAAGCCCTACTGTGAGACGGCTACTGTTCCATAAAGCACTGTTGAATTAAACCAAAATCTTGAAAATTAGGAGAACAGCAGCTTGTAACTCTCTGGTATGAACTTCCACTGACCTGCATGCTCTGTGCACCTGGCATCAGAACCTGCGATATGTACTTACAGTTTATCCTGTCTATGCTGTGGTTTACCATTCATGTTATTGCTCACAAGTGAATGTCTCTGATTTTCTATCCATTTATTTTTCAGGACACAAAAAGACCACATGTCAAAAGGCTTTTTCCTTGTTTTGTGACTCCCTTCTTCCTGCAAATCTGAACAATAATTTTTTTTAGTTAAAATAAAATGATTTTTATAGCCTTGTTGCTGTGTAGAACAAAGTCTGTGAAGCCTAGTGTGAGAAAAGGAAGGACTTTTTTATTAGTTATCTTTGTTAAAATATTGGCAGCACACTACCAGACAGCATGCATCTTCCCTTGATCTTTGCAGATACTTAAAAAATAAAAACATAAAAACAAATTAAAACAGTTCGGTATTGTTATTTAGTTAGTATCTTCCCTACAGGGAAGATCAGATTAACAAATTAATCATAGAATCATAGAATTGCTTGGGCTGGAAGGGACCTTAAAACACATCCAGTTCCAACCCCTGCTGTGGGCAGGGATGCCCCTCACTGGATCAGGCTGCCAAGGGGCCCATCCAACATGGCTTTGAACGCCTCCAGGGATGGGGCATCCACAGCTTCTCTGGGCAGCCTGTGCCAGTGCCTCACCACCCTCTCTGTAAAAAATTTCCTCCTGATATCTAACTGAAGTCTCCTCTCTTTTAGTTTTAAACCATCCCTCCTATCACTGTCAGACCATGTAAAAAGTCACTCTCCCTCCTGTTTATAAGCTCCCTTTAGGTACTGCAAGGCCACAATGAGGTCCCTGTGGAGCCTTCTCTTCTCCAAGTGGAACAAGCCCAGCTCCCTCAATCTTTCTTCATGAGAGGTGCTCCAGCCCTCTGAGAATCTTTGTGGCTTCCTCTCAACCTGCGCTAGCAGCTCCACATTTTTCTTGTGCTGGGTGCAGTACTGCAGGTGGGACATCACGAGGGCAGAGCAGGGGGGGACAATCACTTCCCTCATCTTGCTGTCCACCCCTCTTTTTATGCAGCCCAGAGTACAGTTGGCCTTCTGGGCTACAAGCTGCAGCGCACAATGCTGACTCATGTCTAGCCTCTCGTCCACCAGAACCCCCAAATCTTTCTTGGCAGGACTGCTCTCAAGGATATGGTGCGGGACCATGTCAAAGGCCTTGCACAAGACCATGTAGATGACATCTGTAACCCTTGCTTTGTCCACTGATGCCGTCATTCCATCATAGAAAGCCACCAGATTGGTCAGGCACAATCTGCCTTTAGCGAAGCTGTGCTGGCTGTCCCAGATCACCTCCTTGTCTTGCATATGGCTTAACATAATTTTCAGGAGGATTTGTTCCATGACCTTCTCAGGCACAGACGTAAGTCCCACTGGCCTATACTTCCTTGGGTCTTTCTTTCTCCCTTTCCTAAAAATGGGAGTGATATTTCCCTTTTTCCAGTCACTGGGGATTTTGCCTGACAGCCACAACTTTTCAAATATGATGGAGAGTGGTCTGGCAACCACATCAACCATTTCCTTCAGGACCCTGGGATGCACGTCTTCTGGCCCCATAGATTTGTACACACTCAGTCTCATGAGGCAGTCTCAGACCTGCTCTTCTCTTACGGTGGGAAGGATTTTACTCTCCCAACACCCATGCAGACATTCTGGAACATGACAGATGTGAGAAACCTGACTGCCAGTGAAGACTGAGGCAAAGAACTTGTTGAGTACCTCAGCCTTCTGCATGTCTGTTGAAGCCAGTTCTCCCTTCTCATTTATCAGAGGGGGTACACTCTCCTTGGCCTGCCTCTTCTGACCTATGTACCTGTAGAATCCCTTTCTGTTATTTTCATATCCCTCACCAAGTTTAGTTCCATTTGAACCTTGGCTTTCCTGATCCCATCTCTACACATCTGGACAGCATCCTTGTATTCTTCCCAGGCCACACATCCCTGCTTCCACTGCCTCTGTGTTTCCTTCTTTTCCCTCAGTTTAACCACCAGGTCCTTGTGCAGCCATGTCAGTTTCCTGCCTCCTCATCTTGATTTCTTGTGTTGGGGAACAGAAAGCTCTTGTGCTCTCAGAAAGGTGTCCTTAAAGACCTGCCAACTCTGCTCCATTCCTGTGTCCCTAAGGACAGTTTCCCAGGAGATCCCATCCAATATTTCCTTAAACAGATGGACGTTCGCCCAGCCCAAACGACGTGGTCAGAATGTTTGTTTCTATACGGTGGGGCTCCCTGCAGCTCTCAGAAGAGACAGAGAGCAGGCTGCCTAGCGGCCAGCCCTGCACCCTCCCGGCGCTCCCTCCCACGCAAATTGCCGCACCATGCCCTGTTTGCCCGTCCTGCTTGCTGATGCTCCCTAGGGGCTGCCTTTGTACATGTGGGAGCATTACGCTGCTGCTCCTGGCCCCACCCACGCCTCCTCAGCCACTCTCCTGAGGACTGGGGTCTCTCTGACAGCTCCGATGGGTTCTTTCCTTGCCCAGGGGTCTCCTCAGTTTCAGGACCGTCCTCTCACACCTTGATGTTCCTCCGCTCTGCTGTAGGACGTGCCTGCACTGGAGCTGATCACCTCAGAAAAATATGTTAAATAAGTTAAAAATACATTAATAAGTTAGAATATATTATTGATAAGCACTTAGTTACTGAAGAGAAAAAGTCTTGTAGACTTTGACCAACAGTTAGTACTGTTTGTGTACATAATTAACATATATTCCTACTGAATGTTTGAAAACGTCACAGGCAATGTGTTCTGCCACCAAAGGACCCATTTATTAATTTAAATTTTATTGGGAGAATTCAGTCCTAAAGGATGAATAACTGTGGCTCATAAGAGGGCATTGTGATACACAGATCAAAGGGAATCAATATATATGAAAAAATAAAAGCAAAGAACATATGATTACTTTGTTGTAATAGTAACAACATTTTTAGGAGCATTATTACCGGAATAGCAGTCCAGTTTACTTCAGGCTGACTGGAGTTGTTTCAAAGGCTCAAATTTTTTTCTTCGTTGCTTTTACATAGATCCAGTTCACATGGGTGGCTGTTTTGTTCTGTGGTTATTCCAGATGCTGCCCCCCTTTCTTGTTTTGCTGAGATAGTAAGTCTTTCTCATTGAAGCCGCATTTTTTTAAATCTGGCAAATGGAATATTCCAGCTAGTTTTCTGACAGTGATAAGGTACAAAATTCTCCAGCTGATGCATGTACTGACAGTCCCTGACGCAGTTTTTCTCCCTTAGTGGAATGGGTATGGTCATGATTACATCAGGGCTGAAAGGTCACCTGAGTATTTCCATACTGGTGCAGTTATACTGCTTACTACAAAAAAACATAGCTTTAAAGAACTAGTGCGTATAGAGAAAAAATAAGCATGTTTTGCTAGTTATGAAGAGGTTAAATACCACTGCTCAGTTTGCATTGTTGTATGTTCTTCATGTCATTGCTTGACCAAAGACACTGTTACAGAGTAAGCTAGAAAAGAAAATCCTTTTTTCCAATTACAACTCTGTAAATAACTCAAGGAAATGGTTTTCAGCCGTATGCTTAATAGCAAACAACAGCAAAATTGTTAATGCAGCCAAAACTAGCCCCGACTTGGACAATACTTTCAAGGTGCCAGAAGTGTGTGGTCCCCGAAAGTTTGTTTCTTTTATTCATTAATGTATTTCTTTATTTTTATGTAAGCAACAATCCGCTACTCACTAGCACCTACATTCCTTTGCAATAGTCTTTTGTGCTCCAAAACCATTTACTTCATACAGTGGCTACCCTTTAAATATCTATTGATCTCAGAGTCTCTCCTGATGCCCTTTAATAAGTTGCTGTAGGGGAGCCTGACTTTCTTTTCTCTTGGTGAGAATAAAGTCCATCACTTTTATCACCTTAAATGCTGTGGGGGAATCCACATTCCCTCATACATTCCAGCAGCTTTCTGGAGAAAACCATATATTGTCTCCACCACAATTTGCTTGTAATTCCACTGCCAAAGTGATAGCTGACATAAAAACAATGAAGTTTGCTACCCCTTTAGCCAAAAAAACCAAACAAACAGGTTTTTACCTAGACAAAAGAGAATTAGAAAGAATGCAACAACAACAACAACAACAATAATAATCAAATAATCTAATATTTCCAGCTTCTTCCCTTCTCTCTCATACTACGTTTAGTTGGTGTTGTCCTGAAGAGAAGATATCAAGATGCAGAGGATCCTAGTTGTAAAGACTTTTTTGGCTGACAGACTATCTCTGAGTAGATATGTTTTGCATGAGCTGTGAGAAGTGTGAATGTTGAAGGAGACAAAAGAGCAGGTTGCAGTGACATCAAAATGGCAGAAATTAAATGCTTGACCAAGCATTTACTACAGGGACAGGAAGAAAAGGTCAGCCGTGAAAGCCAATTTACCTAAAAGCGCTGCTTGATTTTTTTCCTTCCTGCCTTAAAATGAGCTGTCTGACTTTCTTTGTTGAATCGTGTACCTGTTTGCCTTACATTAATAGCTGTATCTTGTTCTTCTGCATTACCTTGCCATTAAAGTACCAAAGCACTTGCTCTTCTCCTAGAAAGGATTAGCACCAAGAAATCTTGGTATTAGAAACCCTTGGGAAGATGTCAGTTCTCTTGTTTACCACTCTGTTTCTCTGTTTTTGACAAAATATCATGACAGCAATGCAGAAGATCCAGTTCTCCTTGTATTTTGCCTCTTCTCTCTCTCTCTTNTCAAACAATTTGTTTCTGTCCTAGAATCAGATCGCTTCTATTTTTCACCAGATGTGTCCCATGTCTGTGACTTTTAGGCACCATGGTAATCCTGGTCCAGAAATCTGTCATACACCTCCTATCCATCCTTTCTCTTTGTGGTTTCTGAAGTAACTGTCTCACCTTGTTCACTGAACAGTGAACGTCCAGAAAATGTTATCTTGGCTGCTCGTGATTAGGAGAAGCAGACGTGCCCCTGCCCTGGCAACAAACTTGCTGAGGTGGTGCTGACAGCTTGTTTTCTTCCAGCTAAGGGAACTGCAGGGTGTGGAGAAGCAATATGGCATAGAAGAAGTAAACTGAGGATCGATGCAAGATCTACACCTGTGACAGAGGGCATCACAGAAACAAGGAAGAGGATGAGCATACAGCCATTCTAAATGTTCAGACCAAACATGCCCCCATCCCTTAACAGCTGGTAATTTACCATGTCAAGGATATGAAAACAGCATCTTAACACACTGATGCTCCTAATCCGAAAGCTGGGGAGCTGCAACTCAGTGTGTTTGGAGTGAGCTCCTTTTTAACACACCCAGACCAGCAGCTGAACATGGCAAAGCATCAAAGAGAAGTGTTGCTTTCCTTTTATTCTTGCCAGCATAATTTATGGAGAGGGCTGTCTCCTTCAGGAGATCAAAGCAATGTTTGCTACCAGACACGTTGCTCACAGAGAAGAAGGCAATGGGAGAGCCTGGAAAATTGCAATTTTGTCATGTGCTGCCTAGATGCTTTCCTGTTTGGGTTTATTAATTTATATTTTCTTCAAGAATAACAGTTGGTGACTTTCTAAGATGAGAGATCAGTAGTCTGTTGAACAATGGAGAAATTTTTACAGGACTGAAAGCTAACAAAATTGGAAAGGCTTACAATAAAGTAAAAACAGTAGTTCTGAATGTCACCTGTTTACTCTTTACGTATATGCAGAAACCAAATATTTCTTAGATGTAGTTAAGAAAATAGTCAACAATGAATACAGACCTCATTAGAAGAATGCATCATAATATGATCTGCAGAAATAAGTATGTGTTTACTATTTCTTCAATGAGAAACGCTCCAAGTACAAATTCCAAGTTCTGTATTTTTTACTGGAGTAATTAACATTTCTGTTATAGATAACTGTGGGCTGAAAGCACTCAATACCCCTCCAAAACCAGTATACGTAACAAGAAACTGCACTGCTTCATGCCCCACAAACTTATAGTTTTCCTCAGGGTTCAAACCAAATTAAGTCAGAGCTACATTTACAGGACTCCAAATGTGATTAGCAATCACTGTTGCTCATGCATTATTTATGGAGCTGTCATTACATATGCCAATTGCAGCCATTGATACAATGTTTCATATATTCTTCTGAATTGGCAACTGATTTTAAATTATAATGCTAAATATTGTATTTTTGAAACAAAAATCTGTCACTATATTAACAGGGAAGAACATAGTGCTTCTGTTGGAAACAGATTATCTGTAATCTATGAATCTTTCCAACAGAGGTCATCCTACAATCATCTTTATCCTATTCAGAAAAGCATCAATGGAACTTCCGTAACAAATACAAATTATGTCATATATGCAGACTATACAGATAAATCCATTGACTGTCAGTTGAGATGCTCAGTTTATCAGTCTAAAGGTGCCTAGGTCGTTCAAAACACCAGTAGCATTTGTTTTATCGAGAACACAGATGTGAGATATTTTACTTAGCATTTCTTAGCTGTGTTAAATTTTTTCATTTATAAAAATAAATACAAATCTATACATTTGTGTATAGGAATTACTTTATAATAATAATATTTGGTCTTATGTTAGTACCTCTTTACATATAAAGCTTCTGTGTATTTGGAGATTGTTTTCAGTTGATCCTCATGGCAGTATAAATACAAGATTTGAGGGAAGAAATTGAATGCTGAAAGCTGTCATTTGTAAAGTTATATTCCAAAAATAAAAAACCTCATGCTGCACCTCAAACTCTTCTCTCCCACAGACTGAAAGGAAATAACTCAGTAGGTTGCCAAAAACTCCCTTCCAAACATCTTCATAGGTCAGGAAAAGGAAAAGGCACTTTGGCCAACCTAATTGTGGAGGATGGTTTTTGCAACACAGACTAGACTCTTGGTGACAATGACAGTTTTTCATAAAACATATTCCCATACTTGTTAATGGATGTGTTCTGCTTACAGATAGCCTGTCAATCGATTTACTTAAGGTGACATTTGTGTCTTATTAACAACAGTCGTCCAACAGTGATGACTATTGGAGTGACTCTGAAGCTTCTTAAATTTTTTCCACTAACTGAAAAATACTAACTGTTCATCTTGCCTGCTGATGTGACAACTAATGTTGTTGTGCTGTTAGGCTGGCAAAGCTGTTTAAAAACAAAGTCCAAGAACATCATTTAAATAACGGAAAGGTAGCTGTTTCCCCAATACACAGAAGATAAGCAAACATTTTATAAAGGTACATTGGTAGGAATTGCCTCACTGCATATGCGTAGGACTCATAGATTTGACAGATCCAAGCAGTTATTCTGTTCCAGTGTCACGTGCTGTTTCTTCCTTAGCTGCTGAAATGCCTAAGTGAGAGCCAGTGGAGAATTTCTGTATTGCGTTGTTACAGCTGCGAACAACAAAAGTCTTCAGAAAGAAAAGAAGAGAGGTAGGCAGGCCAGAAGACACCTCTGGAGATCTGTCATCCAATTCCCCTGATCAAAGCAGAGTCTGCTGCAGCAGGTTGCGTAAGGCTGTGCCCAGTTGGCTTTGTATATTTCTAAGGATGGAGATCCCACAGCCTCCTGGTACAGGCTGTGTCAGTACCTTTTTATGTCAATTCAGATTTTTCTGTGCTCCAGTTTATGCTTGCTGCCTCTAGTTCTATAACCTTCAAGAAAAGACTAGCTCTACTTTCTCTACAGCTTCCTATCTGTCAGCTGTTTAGAGCAGTAAGATCACCCCACCACCAACTTTCTCTTCTCCAGCCTGAATAAATGCAGACCTCACATCATCTCCATGTACAAAATGTTCTCCAGACCCCAAACTACTTGGAGGCCTTTGCTGTTCTTGTTCTGGGTTGTCAGTGTCTGTCTTCTGCTGTAGAGCATAACATTGAACACAGCACTTCAGATATGGTCTCATGAGCTCTGAATATAATCACTTCCCTTGACCCATTGGTTTAACATGCCTCTCAGTTCAAGAAGGACAGGGAACTGCTGGAGAGGGTCCAGCGCAGAGCCACCAAGATGATTAAGGGAGTGGAGCATCTCCCTCATGAGGAAAGGCTGAGGGAGCTGGGTCTCTTCAGCTTAGAGAA
>VXAV01010904.1:130407-141123 GCA_013399715.1 Alectura lathami
GTGAAGCCATGCAGAAGCAAAAGGAGGAAAAAATTATTCTCAACTTCCTATCAGCAAACATTGTCTGGCCATGTCTGAAGAAGTGGGGCCTCAGTACGCAAAGTGGTTCTTCAGGAGGGGAGATGTCCCCCCGCTTCTCCATCCCCTTTCCCAGCTTTTATTGCTGAGTGTGACGCTATACAGCATGGAATATCCCTTCAGCCACCTTAGGGTTAGCTGCCCTGGCAATGTCCCATCCCCGCCTCTTGCCCATCCCAGCCTACTGGCCTTGAGGGTTTGGAGAGAGCCTTGATGCTGTGCTGGCACTGCTCAGCAATAGACAAAGCATCAGTGCAATATCAAGGCTACAAGTGCTGAGCACAGCACTGTATGGGGATTGCTGCAGGGAAAGCGAACTCCATCCCAGACAGGCCTAGAGGTGCCTTTCCCTTGGGTGCCTGAAAGAAGGTGAGAGGGATGTGATCCAAGGACCCAGTCCAAAAAGTTTATGTGGGACAGGCTGTTTTTGGAAAGAACTCAAAAGCAACTAGTTCCGTACAAATTAACTGTGTTTCTGTGCAAGTACCATTTAAAGCAGCTAGACGGGTTCACGAGGATGCTCAGACCCTTAATTCAATGGCCTACAGGGAGAAATGGTCTCCTCCTCTTTAGTGCTATGTATGTAGCTTTTAAGAGCATTTCATTCCACTTCATCTAAATAAAATATGGCCTTTGTAACCAAGAAGATAATTAGTAGCTGGTGGAAGTTCATCTGTAATTATGGTGAGCTGAAACCAGTAATTATTTCATTGCTTTATATGTACAATGGTTTTTCCTCCCAAATCCCCTCTGATTCCCTCATAGATGCCCACCAATTCTGCAACAATTTTGTGATCACATTTGTGAGAAACAGAGAAGATCCCAGCAACTCCTTGTTACCTTCCTTTCATTACATTCCTCAGATCACGAGAAAGTCATCCTTCTGTAAATTATGCTGTTTAATCAGAGACAGCTCATTGCAATCTTCATTGCGAATCACTTTGCTTTCACAGTTCCACATCTCACGTTAATGTTATTGGTTTGTTTTTTTTTATTATTATTTTTTTTTTACTCAGGGAGTCTTTCTGGAGGTTTCCTCTAGAAGTTCTTCAGTCTTACTCCTACTAAAAGTTTCTTGTGATAAATATTGGAATGTGCTGTACGTCATACTTCTTACATGGCTTGGGGGGAGGGTGGTGAGTTGGGTACTCTGTGAGAGATCAAAGGAAGAGCAAGCACTGACACCAAGATGCTCTTCAGTGCATCTCTGTTAATTGGAACAGTCTGCCCTCCTCTAAAAGGGAGCCTTTGCCTCTTCTCACCTCTCAGTGCATTCCCCAAGGTCTGCAAGGTCTGATGCAAAGCCCAGGGACATTTCTGGGGATTACTCCTTGATGTAAGCACCACTAAGCAGTGCTTAAGTCTCACAGCTGCAGGGGGCCTCTTTGCTCTTGTTCTCTGACCTCCTGCAGAACCCTGCACGTTCAGCACCAGACTGAACCATCCTAGAGCATCGCTGTGAAAAAACTCTGCAAACCTGAGTGAAAAATTCCGTTTCTCTGCATGATAGCCTTTCTTTTATTTAGGGATAAAATGTTTGAATGTATCAGTTCTTAGTTTTCAAACATGGCATCTCTCTCAACATTTTCCTGATACTTTACAGAATTTCACTGCCAGAAATTTCATTCCAGGTAAACAGGTGTGAATATTGACAATACTGCGTGAAAATATATCCCATGCCTCTTAAGTGTCTTTTATAGGCCATGGCCTATATGAGAGATCTTGTAGATCTCTCAGTGAAATGCTTTATTATCTTTCACCATCTTCCTTAAGATATTAACAACAGAGCTACAAAAGATATTGCAGATGACATGCAGAGAGGTAATACCTGCTGTTTGATGCCATTTGCCCTACAAGTTATCACATTGCACTGTTTCATTTCTATGATGCCTAATGTTTTTTCAGTGCCTCTACATTGAAGAAGAAAGCTGGCATCATGTAATCGTGACTTCTTTTTTCCATGAATGGTTCTGACAGATGGGAATCCTATCAAGAATTAGGACAGATCCGTTCAGGCTGATAAATTTGGTGCCTGGTGGTGTCTGTGGAGACTTTGTAGCTGGTGGAGATTTGGGGAATGAGTCAGGTGGCCACCACGAGAGGCGTGATTCATTCACCCCACAGAGACTCTTCCCATTGCCCTTAGTAACCTCCTCTGGCTTCCAGCTGCTGCTCCAGAAAGGCAAGAATCTCCCATTGGTCTGTATGACATCATGCTTACCTCAAGGCATGTCAAATGCCACTGGAAACCAATGTGTAGACAGCTGAGTCATCTTCTAGATATCTGTTTTATCATGAGCTGAAATGCTTCCTAGGTTCCACAGGCTGATTTTAGACTTTGAGAGTCACCTACATTTTAAGTTTCTCAATCTAAAATTGATTTGGGCTCAAAAGCCCAGCTTACTTGGCTGTAAATAGGTGTTTACCATTTCTTTAACCTCAGTTCAACTTACCCTACCTTTTTTTTTTTTTTTTTCAAATTGCTTTCAGGACAGTATGATGGTACCCTGTGCAGGGAAAGAGGCACCGATGGTTATGATACCCCTAGGTGAAAGATCCAGCTTTGAAAACATTTAGCTTTAAGAGATACAAAGTTTAAATGCTACAAACTTGTCAAGGAAATAGAAGCTATTCCATGAAGACTGGAAAATTTAAGTGCATTTTTCAGATTTCTCCCCAGATGAAGACCACAAACCTCTACAGAATGCATCTGCCTTCAGACCTTTGCTGGCAATTGTGTCAGTGCTGTCTAGTGGAAGGGCATTGCTGGGATTTTACTTGCACACAGTATGCTGTATAAATAATAAGCCTTGGGTATTTTAACATTCCAGGCACATGATTCTGAGCTTCAGTATTGCCAGCATTATCATTTTTTTCCTCCAGAAATGAATGATCTCAATTCCTTGTGTTTATATCCTAGGCCACTAACATTGGTGCATAACACAGAAATTAAATCCTTGTCTCTATATCAAATGCTACCATAATCTTCAGCCCTTGTGGTCTTATTAAACAGGGTACAACATTTTACTTCTTTCATACAGTTCCTCTCAAAATAATAGCGGTGAAGTTGTTATGACTAACACCAGAAAATATGAAAACACTCATATTTTCTTGGACTTTAAAATATTAGATTTAGATTTAGATTTAGATTTAGATTTAGATTTAGATTTAGATTTAGATTTAGATTTAGATTGAATATGCAGCAGAGTCATCCTGCATTTTTGAGCCAGGGGCTGCACTACAGATATGTTTGCTACGTTTGAATATAATGTTCTGCAATCTTTTACAGGCAATTTAATATATTACTCACTTTCCTTTTCTCTTTTCTTTGATATTTATTTATTAATGTCTAAAATCAAGAAGCTGGAGTTTAGGGGAGATAAAAGCCAGTGTCATCAACACTTCCACACGATCTTTTCCACATTGTATCGTAAGCTTTTTATGCCTTAGTAGCATGCTAAAAAGTACTGTAAAGATGTAGCATATGATGCTTATGACATTTCACATAAAAGATTATGGGCTGTACAGCTCAGCTGGTGGCGACATGTGCATATGCACTTCATTTCAGGAGATATCACTAAGAAATATTTATGATGGGTACTGAAACGATTGCAGGAGAAAAACATTGCTGTAATGGGAATTGCAATACCATTTAACTTCTTTCAAATTCTTTTTATCCAAGGTTCTGTTTTAATAGTGCTTGTCATAGAAGCCTTACATTAGCATATTCATGGTGGGATCCATCTGCCAAAATTTAAGCCTAAAAATTAGACATACAATTCTAAGTTATTCATCCTATGCTATATTGTCATTTGAGAGAAATAGGCACCTCCAGAGGAACAGTTGCTTTAAACACTTATTTTATGATAAGCTGAACTACCTTTGAAATGTAGCTATCCCTCATTGACTACAAAGTGAATCTAGAGTTACAAACTCAGATTCCCATATGTAATTTTATGTCACCTAAGTTATTAAATTTAGAAAGATTAAGTTTGGAATGACTAAAGTAGTGCTTATTTGATTTTCTTAAAAGTCTTCCCAAAATAATCTGTTTTTATTTATATACCATAACTGTAATTATATTTTTATCATTTACTCAAGAAAAAGCAACAAACTGTGATAACACAGATCCAGCATCTGTGAATTTTACGATATGGCTGCACACTGGCAAATGACCTGATGCCAAGGATTTTTGTCTTGAACAATGTTGGGAAGAAACAAAAAGGAGAGAGGCATCCCATTTTCACAGGCTTGGAAATGGCCTTGCTCCTCACTACAGTGAAGCCTTAGTCTAGAAGCCCAGCCGAGAGCTGCTCGCTGGGCTTCATGCTTCTGCTGCGATGTGTGGTGAGTTTGTAGAACTAACTGACATTCCTGTCCTGTAGCTGTTCTCACATTTCTGTAGCATTTCTGATGAGACATGCAGACTGAATTCACGAACATGAAGCCCAGGAGTGCACAGACAACAGGAATCATTTCCTTAGCTGAAGGTAGGAGATATGAAATTCTGGTGGAATAAGTGCCCTCTTTCACTGATGAAAAACAGACTGTCTTAATCTTTCTCCTCTGTGGTTTCATGTATTTACTGAGAAAACAGATCTTGATTTAGTCCTTTGGCTCGTCAGCTAGAGTCAGCAAACCTAGCCAGAATTATATTATTTTGCTTTCATGAAAATAGAATAAAACATGTTCTGTCATAATAAGCAGAAATGATTATGCTGTAGAAGTACAATGAATGCTTTAAATTGCATTTTCATGTGTATTTTAGCTACAGATCACAAACAGACTCGGAATGCTTAGCATTTCTTTTGAGACCAGGCTGTCTGGACTGCAGCACGTGGGGAGAGAGTAGATACAGACACCCACAGGGTATGTTAAAAGATGGACAGTTGTTCTGCATGCAGAAAGCCAGCCTGAGGCCTGCTGAGTTGCAATGTCTGCTGTGAAAAGCCTGAATTCTGCCCTCCTTGCTTTCAAGTCATTTACAGGAACATCAGTTTATCTTCACGTCATGGTTTCTATCATAGACGAATCTGCGAATGCTGAATGAGAAGGGATTAGGAAGTTGTGTGGCGGAAAGCAGAGTTAGGACATCTAACTTAAATTGACCCATGAGGTATTCCATGCCACATGCATCATGTCATGGCCCTTCCCCTGCTTTCCGGTGAGGGGGGGAAACCATGGTTTGCGTGGCTCTTTTTCTGTGTTTCCAGGTTGGGCTTGCATGTGGGTGAGAAATCGCCTCCTGTAAGTCACTGTTTTATTCCAGTTATCAGTATTATTACCCTACATCCCCTTTGCATTTTTATTATCTTAGTAAACGAGTTTTTACCTTAACTCTCAAGTTCTACATTTTTTTTCCCTTTTCTCACTTCTCTCCTCCATCCCACTGACACCGGCCGCTGGCAGTACGCTGGCAGGCCCGGGCCTCTGCGGCCTGAGGGTGGTGAGCGAGCGACTGTTGGGAGCTATCATGGGTTAAACCACCACACTTCAGATGTTTGAAGTGTGCTGTCATAGTTATGCAGTGAATCATGCTGCCTAAAAATACATCCCCTGTACTAATGAATGGTAGTTTTAATCTTATATAATGATATAATGCCGTTGTACCAACATATCTTTGTAGTCTTCAGCCCTTCAACTAGTCATAGCTAAGCTGTTCAGAGAGTGACCGTTTGGGTATATGTATATTTTCTTTGAACAAACCCTTAGGATGGGATGCTGTTGTACTACTGCCTGGTGAGGTCTATAATATGCTGTTGCCTTTGGCAACATCTTTTTGGTGGCAAAACTAAAATCAAACATTCATTTGGCTCAGTGAACAGAGAACAGTTCCAATTGCCCATTATGTTGTGTAACCTTAAATTCATATGAAGTGTTTATGATAGTATCCAAGGTATTACGGCCTCTGTTTTTGTTATCTTCATGACCCTGTGGAAGATGGAAGGGCTTTAATTGCCATTTCAGTTGTAGAGATTCTTGATACTGTGTAATTAAGATTTGTTCCACATCACAATGAGAGTGTAAGCAAAACATATAAATGAAGTCACATCTTCCACACACCAAGAACCTCAACTTCAAACCGAGCTAGCCTGCTGTTCTCAAAGGCAGTGAATTTTTGGTGACCTCTGTAAAACCTGTAGAAACAATTGCAATCAAATACTATAGATACGTCTTTACATTAACCTTCAACAGCTTTACAGCAATATATAGAATGAAGGAGAAATTGTGATAGTGTGAGATGGTGTTGTGGAATAATTGGGAATAATTTATTGAGATATTTTCTCCTATTAAAATAAGAAATGCTTAAAACATCCAGGGTGGAGAAAAAGCTTCAGGGTGGAGCACAGCGAATATGCAAGGCCATGATAGTTCCCAAGGCAATGCCATGTTCACTCACTCCTGGAGATCAGTCTCACCAGTGGAGCTGATACTACATGGAGGATGGAGCGAAGAGAGAAACTTCATGGCCAGGCTCTGTGATAATATTGCAAAGAAGGGAACTTTCTGGTACTATGGTGTCAAGCAGCCCCCTGAGTTTGCAGCTTTTCAAATTTCTGTTGCACCAATCGCAACAAAGACATGTATGACTAGAGTCACTCAAACTTCACCTACAAGTGGTACAAAAATGGCGCAGGGAAGAAGGAATTTGGAGGGAAGATACCATTGCAGACAAGTCGGATTTACAACGTTGACTACTGGGTCCGGTCGATGGGCTGAACCTCTGTTTCCCCCTATATATATCCATACGGACACCTATTGAATAAGACTCACACACTCAGTTACTCTGAGTGCTTTCCTGGGAAACTTAGAAATCTCTGTAGAGTTGTTTTTCCTGTTTTAACACACTTTGTGGCTGGTTTGTAATACTAACATTATTGGTATTTGCACATGCTTTGCATGTGCAAATTTTATCGCTGGCAATTTAAAAGAATCTGTTTTCTGTTGCTCCAATAAAGAGCACCATTCTATAATCTAGTCGTAAGAGTTCTCATTGGGCGTGGCCAGAAGGGTGGTCGTATGAATCCATTTGAACACGGCTAGATGAAGGTGCTGCACTATGGGTGAATCCGTAATTGTAAGAGTTCCCATTGGGCGTGACCAAATTCCCTGAGGCTGGCTGTATGAGTCCATTCGAATGTGACCGGCCCTGTAGTGCTGTAGAGGGTATTGACCCTTTTAATGCAACAGAAGTATTTGTGGCATATTTGCCCTTAAAAAAAAAAAAAAAGAAAAACAAACAAACGGATTTTCATTGAAGTGAAAACATACTGACAGTCAGGAAGTATCAAGTTCTTGTATCCTATGTTGGGCCAGACCCTATAGCCAGTGACATACAGTAGCTGTTTAGGTGGATGTCCCTCACTTTAGTGGCTTGCCAGGATTGTTTCCTTGGAGAACTATTTGCCACCTCACTGATGTATTTTTATTTTTCCTTTTAGAAATACACGGATGGCCCTGCCTAGGGCAGCATATTCTTTTCCAAAGGGAGCTGTCTCACCTGACTGGTTTGCCCTTGGTAAACTACTTACACTTCTGAAATGCTTTGATCTCCATGAAATGACCTCCCCAAGACTACTTACACTTCGGAAATGCTTTGATCTCCATGAAATGACCTCCCCAAGACTTCAGGCCAGCTTTACAAGGAAGAGGCTTCCTAGATGCTGTACTTCTTCAGATTTATTCTTTCCCTTATTTTCTGAAGGAGGGAATAATTTGCTTTATTTTACAAATAGTGTGAAATATGAGAAAAAAAAAAAAATTCCCTAGCTACAGGAAAGAGTTAAAAGCATTAGCATAAGAGGCCACAATCTGTCCTTGCAGATTGACTTTCATAGCTGCGAGCCCAGCTTGACTGAAATATTGCAAATTTTAGCATGTCTTATTCCCTGCCCGAATGTAATAATCACAGTAGCTAAACTCTTAACTCATAGAAACCAATGTCATTTGTCCCAAGTGTTTCATTAGACATTGAAGCAGGCGGAGGCTGTTTTAACATCTCAGCCATCATGGCTCCTTATTGCAGACTGTGTGCTAGATACAGCTGTGCGGTGAACCACTGCTTCCCCAAACTGCTTGCAGGGGTTTAATAGTTCATTGTGTCTGGGCATACTTGTTATGGGCCCTGTGAATCTGATGCTCCTCCTCACTGGCTGCTGAGAGACACATTGAGACAATCAGAGCAGCTTTCTAGAAATTTTTGCAGCATGATAACATTTTTTGCAAGGTTATTTCTTTTCAGAAAAACAAAACAAAACAAAACAAAAAAAAACACAAAGAACACATTACCTTATTTCATGAGACAAGAGCTAGCTTGTTTCCCTTAGAGAAAAAGCCCAGACCATCCTTGTAAAAGCTATTGCAAGTGCCATTTTTCTAGACAGTACAGCACAATGGATGTTGGAATTTTTCTAATCTGAATAAGCCACTGTGCCTGTTTAAACTGCAATGGCTTTGACTGGATGGAAAGAGGAAGAAAATGAATTTTTTTTTTTTTTAAAAGGAGGGGGAGAGCAAGTCATCTTAATGGAATCTTTCTTTTGGAATTGCCTACTCCTTTGCAGAGCTCAGGCACTCCAGGAATTCTGACAGGATGCAGTCGGAACATGTCTTCTTTTCTTATGATGCCTAGGGGAGATATCCTGTAAATTTTTTTAAAATTCTACTGTTAATATAAAGCAAAAAGAAACTAGCATCTTTTCAGTAGTGCCTTGTGACAGCAACTTAGGAATTGCTGGTCAGAATAATGTGTAGAATTTACAAAATTGTGGAATGTCTGTGAATAAGATGACATGGAGGAATATTCAGACAGTTCTGAGTATCCCACTCTTTCCATCTTACACATCCTGCTGGGTCTCCAATTGCACCTCACCTTTTCTAGACAAAAAAAAGAAAGATGACATGAGGGCAGAATTTTTAGGGATACAGATTGACTAATAGCTGGCTCCAGAACTCGCACAAAGTGTTTTGCTTATTTGCAAAAGAGCCTTGCCCTCACAGAAAGACGGACGTCATGTGTCAAGGCACCCAATTGCTAAGATCTATTGAATTAGATGAGACATTTCTGTTGCTTCTGAAATCCAGTTGTTTTTTGGGGTTGAGTAATTTGTACAGGTTTGCCACAGGCATTTGAAAGACTCTTGCGCTAATGTTTTAAACTTCAGGAATGTGAGAGAAGCACTTAACCTACATGGATTATTTTGTCTCTGATGAATGTTTGGGGTTGCAGTTGATGAGCTGATATTTATTGTTGTTACAGAATTAAGTATGAATTTAAATGTAAATCTCTGTTCTTGCTAGTTGGGGATCATATGGTCACGTTTTTTTGGTTTGGGCCTATTGTTTGTTCTGTCTGTGTTCAGTAAATCCTTTTGACATTGCTATGGCCTCCTGTCTCCTTACAAACAACTAGGGAGCTACAAATGATTAAACAAACTCTGAACCAGCTCAGACGTATATACAAGGAGAGACTTCAGAGCAGAGCAGTCAGACCTGCAGGTGACAAAGCAAGTCATTAAGAAGCAAAGAAATTGTTGTTACCAAAGCAGAGAAATTTAACCTACAGTGCTAGCGGAGATTCTTTGTCAGTGCTGTCTTCTTCTTGCCTTGCCCCTCTTGTTTCCCTCTTCCTTTTCTCCTTTGTCCAAATAATTGAGATTGCAGCTGCAAAGCCTTGCAGCAGGTTCTGCACAAATGTTCACATCAATGCAATGTAACATAGCCACAGGGGTAAAAGGGATGATCTGTGTTTGACAGTCAGTCCCACAGGGGCAAGACAGCAGTAGAACCCTGGGATTTCATACAGCCAGTTCAGAGCCACATCCCAACAAATATCTCTTCTGTTGGACATCTTTGTACAAACCTATAAAATAATGCATTCTTTGCAGTCCCCAATTCCCATGCCTTTCCTTCCACTTTCTGAGATGACATCTATCAATGTATATTTTCTGTTTACAACAACTTCTGTATGCTCAAGCATATGCTCCTGTGTAAGAGTTTGATCCTTTAGATCTCAAAATGCCTTGCAAGAAAAAGAGAGCTCCCTTTGTGCTCTTGTTTTGCATGCTTTCTTCAAACTAGAGGTATTGGTTTTGTCTCTGATCTATATTGTAATGAGTTTTCAAGCTCAATATTCTGGAAAAAGAAGAAAAAACAAAATTTCTTTATAATAAAGTTTTCTTTAGTTAAAAGCGAATGCTTCTAGAGATTGACTAATGGTACATGACAGGGGAACAGGCTGGGGAGATGGTTTGAAGCCCGCTGTTCCTCAGCTCAATCACTGTTGTTTTCTTCACTGACTGATCCAGAGTTCAGAAATATCTACCAATGGGTAAAGAGAAGTGTTTTTTTTCTATCCTGTGGCAAAGAATGGAGTTCCATCAGAGTTCACTAAGAAAACTTTTAACAGCCAGATGACAAACACAAGTGAATAATATGTACAGTCAACCTGCAAAATTTGTCACACCAATCAACCTGACTGACTAAATTACATTCTTGTTGCCTGACAAATTAGCAAGCTCCCAGTACTGTGGGAAGATCAGGATAATTTTTATAAGTTCCTAGTGTGACTGTGATTCAATTGATAGCCACAAATTTACTTCCTTGCCCTTTCCAAAGGTGTACTCTTGACTCTGTGTG
>VXAV01010904.1:141154-158586 GCA_013399715.1 Alectura lathami
GATCTTTTTTCCTTTTTTTTTTTTTTTTCCACAGCAAGAGTATACAGTATTATTATGTATCTTACAATGATGTCACAGGAAAAAAAAAACAATCTTTAGGATTCCAAATATGAGTCATGTAGTCATCTAAATGTATCAAGAATTGAAAGGTGAGTTAAAGAAACCATTACTTTTGGAAAGGTTTTATTTGTATATATTCTTTCCCTATTTGATAGCCTCCTGAGACTGTTGTCTCTGAACATTGATCTTCCTATTCTGTGAGGGAAAACAGGGAGATCAAAATACCTTTTGCTGTTTTATATATTTCCTATATGGCTACCAGTGTACAAACCAGCACAAATTCTCTACCACTTTTTGTTTTCTGGGCCCTCTATAAAAAAATGCCTTTACTTTAAGCTGTAGTAATTTCACTCAAACCTGTAATAAAGAAAGTTGGCAGCATTTTCTGTTACTCTTCCAGGCCAGTTTTTGTGGTGATATTCTTGTTTGCCAAACTGAAAAGATCTTCAGATAATTTTTTGGGATGCCTAGTGGAATAATTTACTGAGTAGGGTGCCTGAAGTTGCTGTAAATTTTAGTGGCATAATTGCTCTTGTAGTCTGAGATCTCTCCCTGAGATGTCTCTCTGTACTGCTTCTTGGGGAACAGGTCCTGTTTGTATAGGCAAGGCATGATACCCATCACATTCTGAGTAAGCTCAGAATGGCAAGAAAATTGAAATTGTTCATTGCTAATGTGTATATTTTGCTCTGGGTAGTACTGCCTGGGGTATTTGGTATGGCCCTGGCGTTGCAACATGATCCACAGAATGTCTGACTGAGCAAGTTGCCTGACTGTTCACTTAAGCTATTGCTTTCTCCCCAGAGGGATTATTTTCACATTATAAATAGTTAAACCATGCAATTAATTGTCACAGGATATTGTGGGGGCCAAAATGTGTTCACATCCTTCACATCTGTTAAAGACAATCATTTGGATGCAATTTCTAGTGTAGGAAGCACAGTGTCACAGCTGTATGAGAGGTATCAGGGGAACCTTTACCCTGTGCAGGCCTGCTTTCTGAAGCATCAAATGTAAGCCACTTTTCAAGACAGGATGTTGAGCTGAATGGATCTCTGGTATTAGTTAATTTGGCCAATTTTATGTTCTTATCATTGTAGAATCAAGCTTAACTACATTTGACAGTCCTTATCCCCCTAATAATCTTACTGACGTCAGACAGAGTTTACATTTCCTAGCAATTGCATTTTACGGGTTGCAAGGCCTATGTGCAGTGAAGAGAATTAAAGCTTGGATGAGCTTTGGCAGAATTTCTTGGCATAAATCAATATATTGCAAGCACAGCATTTGAGCATGTTTTTGTTTCTAAGTTCCTAGTTCACTCTCTTATTCGCCATCACCATGAAAAAAAAATATTTTAGAGATCTTTCAGCCTCCATCAGATGAAAGAGACTCCATTGTGATTCAAAGCAGCAGCCTGGCAGTCAAAGGTTAGAGATGGTATCCTGACTGTTTTCTCAGCTGATGAAGTCAAAGGGAAAATGATTAATTTCTGTGAACTCGTCATTTCATCACTGCTTTCCAGTCCCAGCTGTCCCACTGGTCCATTATATTTGAATAAAAATAAGTGGTTCAGAGAAGAGGAATCCCGTCACTGTGTTTCAGCCCCCCATTTTGCCAAGGACAGAAACAAAGACTGCCTTGGTAACACATCTGTGGGTGAAAGTTGATATTCTCTGTTCAGAATGTATAATATAATCCCATAGAGGAATGATTGGTCAGGTATTATATATGCTTACCTCATGCCTAATAGGATTTTTATCTGTATTAGTTGGCTTGGGAGAACTTCCGAGTTCCCAGCTGTGGGTGTCTGCCATGATCACAGCTTTGTGCCCTTTCTCTTCCCTCCCCCACTTTTTCCACAGAAGTGAAACCCTATTATGTGGGTCATATGGAAGATTCAGCGTGCTCCAGCATTTTCCCTATTGCAGCTTAAAGAGGAGACCCAGATTATTACTAGTTGTTGCTTTCCCTAGGCTGCCTATAATCATGATTTATCAGAGCCTGGTACCCTAGTGTGAGTAGAAGGGGTTATACAAAGCACATAATCTGTCCACACAGAGTAGGGGTCTGTCACCGTGCATTGATATGATAGTGGACAAAATATAATGCGTTGGTCATAGAAATCGAATAGCATGATAGCACATCTCCTAGTACTCAGGTCTAAGTTCAAATCCTTTTTACTGTGAATCAACTCCTGAAGCACACAATGATAAAAGTGTACATTACAAGATAAAGATGACCTTGAAGTGGGCGTTTATCTAATTCTGACGACAAGAAAAGAAGGGGAAATGGTAGTCAATGTTCATTATTCTAAAGAATAAAGTTGCTGCTCATTATTATGCTTTGGTGAATTGTGCTTGAGAGGAAGCTAGAACAGACCAAGGTGTGTAAGTCAAGAGAGGAAAAGTCAAAAGGAGAAATAATAATCACAGGAAAGGTCTGCTTTTCTACTTTGCTTTTATGCGCATATTTTTCTAAACTTTTTCTATTTTTCTAACTTTTCTAAATTTTAAGATGTTACTAAATTTAACAGACTATTTAAAATTCCTGCAGCCTGTGTTCCATGTTTTGGACATATGACCAACTCATCCATCAGCATGAAAATCTCTGTGGGAGTCTCTTCATGTCTGGAATGTAGGTCAACAGGACAAAAGCAACACAAGAATACAAGGATCTCTTCTATTAAGGAATGAAGCGAAAAAAAAAAAAGAAAGAAAAAAGAAAAAGAAATAATATTCAAAAGATGAAAAGAGTTTTCTTCCTTTATTTTGTCTTCACTGTGGGAAAGTAACTAAGTTAACACTAGCACCTTTCCTTTTGTCATTCTTGCTCATGTTCTTCACAGCCAGCCTCTAATCCTCCTTTGATCTTCCCTATATTTGTTACAAGTCATCCACAGAGCTCTGTGATTTACGGCCAAAGTGTCTAGGGCTATAGGTAGAAAACCTCTTTTGGAAATGAGACAGAATGCAATTCTGATACAGAAAAAAGTTCAGCAAACTCAGAAAGAGAGAAGAAAATGTCTTCCCACTTCTTAATAATGTGGCAAGTTTCTTCTGTTTCCCAGTCTTTTCTTAAATAAAAGTTACAGATTAAGGACTTGAAGTGTCTGTATTGATGATGTATTACATGCATTTTCTGAAGAAACAAGGGGTCAAAAGAGAACTTTTGTGCAACTTCTGCCAAGAAGTCATCTGAAAAAAAATTAATGAAAACATGCAGATAAGCAAAGCTTAAAACTAAATTTGTTGCCCTCGACTGCTCTGTGACAGAAACATCAGGGAGGTTTTTGTCTTCGCACCATTACCTTCTAGGAAACTTCTGCTACATTTGCAGACACCAATCCCTAAAATCTTTAATAAGAGCAGGTAACGTGTGGCAGATTGGCAGGTCCTGTTGCAGTGGAAGCTCGTGCAGTTTCAAGCCTATATCTGCACAGTGCCAGCTGCATGACCGTGCTTTCAGGCCGTGACAGCATCAGTCTTACCTGACAATCTCTCTGTTAAAGTCATTGCCAAATAACATATTGAGTAGTAATAATTTGATGAAAAAACATTCTCAAGATGAAATGGTCACCTCTGAATGGACTTAAAGAACTGGTGGCTTGGCCAAGAACAACATTTAGATTCTGGGCATTTTCATTATAAAACAGGGGCTGAGAGCAGAGGATCTGACAATCATATTTACTTAGAAGTGTGCTGCAAGTTTGTTGCTATAGTTCAGGTAGACACATTGCAAAGGTATCTGAAAAAACGCAATTTACATATTGAAAGGATACAATTTGCATGTTTATGAGGAGATTTTTAATTGTAATGAAATGGATAACGGCTTAACTCTTTATATTATCAAAAATGAAAAGGGAATGTGTCACAGGACTATTTTGAGAAAGGAGAAAATTAGTTTCAACAGAAAGTAGCATAGAGAATCACATAGCACCATGTACACATTATGTTGATCAATTTCTAATGCTCTAGTTCACCTGAATTTAAAATTAAATTAAATTAAATTAAAAGATTGAGTGAAAACATATGCCCGCCCCAGCTAAAATGAAGGAATTAGAAGGCTACTAATATGTACCGGAACAACATCTATTTGTTCCCAAAATTAACATATTAAGATATGGGTAGAATATGCTCAGTGCCCTGCATAGGTTCACACTTTCCATCTCAGTAGCTTCTCCAGGCTAACTAATTAACACAAAGGTCATTATTCTCATTTTTACAGTATCAACAGAATATTAAAGCAGCAAATCTCTAATTATATTGGTAGATGAGAGATGCTGCAGTTAAGATGAAATTTCAGTTTCACAGGGGCTTTGACTGAAGCTCATAGATTTAACAAGTATCTAATTTAAGAAAATTTTAGTTAGTATCAACTAAACTTATTTTTTGAAAGGATGAAAGCATAACAATCATGAAAACACACAATCAAGAAGAAATGAAAATGGAGGTGGCCTTTATGCTTTTATCAAAGCTCCACCTGCAAAACTCCATAGCTTAATGGTATGAGTCAAAATGTCAAATGCTGCAACAGTAAAACACCACTAGATGCGGATTGGCAGTGCAGGTAAGTGGGTGTGTTGTAGTGGGGTCTGTATGACCACACTGCCCTAGCCACCTAGCTTAACTGGAAATGTGTCACATTGGTTAATGCTGGCAGGAGAATTATGTTCCCTTACATTTTGCTTCCTTTGTACCTATAACAGTGCTAGAACAAGCACTCAACAATGTAGAAAGTTGTGAGAGAACACTTGTGAGACTTTTTGTGAGGATTCTGCTGACTGCTTTCATTTGCACTAGAAATACCTGAGACAAGAACAATAATTTTCTTGAAAGACTGATAGCTTTTCTTTAGATTTTGGCAAGAGTAAAGCAGTTTCGATATTAAAGAAAAATACTGGTTTTGTTTTTTTTTTTAATGCTACTTGAGTTTCACATTGAATACTGCTGGACGGTTAATATCATTCTTATTTTAACTAAATAACTACTCCATGACCTCTAAGTAATTGAGGCTGCAAGGGATCATTCTATTCACCTCATTTGATTTCCCATTAACACCACACAATGCAGAGTTCCAGGAATTACTGCATGAAACATAGTTTTAGATTGAGCTGAAACATACCTCCCAAACTCTCATTACACATAAACATGCAAGATAAAGAAATCAGACAAGGAAATCTGATCCTCCATATCAGATTCTATTGCATAAAAATGGATAAGGGCTATTTCAGATTTGATTGAATTTGACAAAGCAGAGGTGAACGAAGCTGTGCGACTCTATTCCTTTCAAATTTTCTGTTGTTTGGTGGGGAGATGAATGTCAGAGATAAGGAAGATTTACAGAAAGTTTTGTGACAGAGGTGCTGGACGTACTGACTGAGAGAGGTGCTCTTCTGGATCAGTTACTCATGAATAAGAAAGAGCTTGCTTGCGATGTGATAGTCAGTGGTAGCCTTGGCTGCAGGGACAATAAGATGATAGAGCTGATGAACCTGAGGAAAGGAAGGAGAGCAGCTGTCAAAACAATAACCATAGACTACAAGAGAGTGAACTTTGGTTTGTCCAGGAAACTGATAGCCATGGGAGGTTGCTGTGAGTCTTAAAGGGACCAAGAGTTTACTGGTTCATCTTCAAGAAAAACCTCCTCAAAGCATGAAAGCAGTCTTTCCTAATGTGCACGCAATTGAGCAGAAGACCAAGTAGACTGAAAGGGTACGTCCTGGCTAACCTGACCAGACAGGCAGGGAAGACATAAGGAAGGTTAAACCTGAGCTGCAGCTGAAATCACTGAAGGATGTGAAGTGCAAATAGAAAGGTCCTATTGGTACTTTGGCAGTAGAAAAAAACATGGAAATTGAGGTCTGTTACTGAAGGGGGTGTGCAGCTCTATGATGAAGGATGTGAAGAAGGTAGAGGTACTCAGTGTCTTATTTGCCTTGATCTGTTCTGGAAAGGAATTCTTCGTCTTAGTCTGCATTGGTAGCCATGGTAACCACAAAAGGACTGGGGTATCGGTCAAAGAACAATAGATGGCACTACAACACCATGCCCTTGGTCTTCTCCTGAACCTTGGACAAGTTTAGGGGGAAACTAGCCTGGAGGATATTTTGCCAGACTTCCGTATATAGAAAGATGGAAGACATCCTGGCTTGCCAAGTTTGTTAATTTGACACTATATAAGCTGGGACCTGGTGCAGCGACTCTGATAGCCTCACCTGTGAGTGGACGCATTGCGCAGGACGTCCCAAGTACCAGGACAGGTTTTCCAAACCCTCGCTGTAACTGGGGCACCCCAGCGACTGTGGGTCTGGAGGATGGTAATGTATTGATAGGGCAATTGGTGATGTTTTTCTCTTTCTTTCTTAATCTCTATTGCTAACTTTCTGTAGTAGTGATTAGATGCATTGTTTAGCTTTGTGTTGTTGCTCAGCATTAATGTATTATCCTGTTTTTGTACTACCTCGAAGTAGACAGTAAAATAAGCTTATTTTTTTTGTTGGTGCTGGTGTCTTTTCTGTCGACACCTGTCAGTCGGCAAAATATTGTGGGCAAAACATTGTGGGCAAAACATGCAGCAATGCAGGCTGTGATCTGAATAGTTAGGTAACAACATTGTTGAGAAAGACCCGAGGTCATGGTGGACAGCAACAGGCATACGAGCCAGCATCATGCCTTTATGGCAATAAAGGCTAAGCATGTTGGGCTACATGGGCAAGAGCATAAACAGTAGGTGGAAGAAAGCAATTATTCCCCTCTGCATGGCAAATGTGAGGCCAAGTCTGGACCTGTGTCTACTTTCGCCCTCCTCCCCCTCAGTAAAGGAGAGAGATGGATAAACTGAAGACAGTCCAATGGAAAGCCACTACAGTGGTTAGGGAGCTAAATCACACGAAGTGCCAGGAAAGACTATGATTCTCAGGAGGAAGTCTAGGTGAGGGGTCTCTTAGCAATCTTCGCCAACTCAGGGGAGTTACACAACAGATGGAGCCAGACTCTTCTCAAAGGTGCACAGTGAGAGGACAAGAAGCAATGGTCACAGCAACATCTGCCTGCAGTGAAGTTTGGCCAGAAACTTTGGAGAGTCTTTGGAGATTTTGAAAACTCATTGGCCAAAATCCTGAGCAACCTGATCTAACTTTGAGGTTAGACCCAGTCTGAGAAAATGTTTGGACTAAATGGCTCTCAGAGGTTTCTTCTGACATAAATTTGTCTGTGACTATATATAAACACAGATTGCAAAGTAACAGCCATATGTATTATTTGGCACAACACTGAGGTACAGTTTTATTTTTTGGGAGAAATAGCTCTGTACATCATAAAGGGATTGATTGCAGCTTCATTATGTTTAATAAGACTTTCAACTGAGGACATGAGTGAATAACCAATCTGATACTCTTAATGCAGTAACCTTAATTACACTATGAAATTTGCTGAGATAGTGAAAAGGAAGAACTTATCTTGCTGTTTTGTAGTGTTCAGAGAAGAGGAGCTGCATGGCTTAAGCCAAACCACAAATAGGATCAGATTATTAATTGTTTTGGAGTGAAAATGAATGTAGACCTAATGCCCTGAAACATGAAGAGTCTCATAGCTGATGTCAGTGTGATCATGTTGTTAGCTACTGTAGCAAAATAAAACCTATGTACAAGTATACAGACTTGTTTTCTTTCATTTTTGATATATTCAGCACTTTAATTTTCTGTCTCTTTGCATCAAGGAAACTCTGATTTCTTTTGCTTTGCTACTAATATGGAATAAAACATAGAAAACAATTGAGGTGCCATTTTTTCCAGTTTCTGCTGAAACATGCAGTTGTTTTTGAAGGTGTCTGATTATGACAATGTGGTAGATGTGTTGAGGTATTGCATAACAGGTATTAAAGTAAAGTCTCTTTGCCAACTATATATACAGTTTCAAGAAAATGTGCTCCGTCACTTTAAAATCACAGAATCACAGACTCACAGAATTGTCGGAGTTGGAAAGGACTTCTGGAGATCACCTAGTCCAACCTCACTGCTGCAGCAGGTTCCCTAGAGTAGGTTGCACAGGAAACCATCCAGGCAGGTTTTGAATATCTCCACAGAAGGAGACTCCACAACATCTCTGGGCAGCCTGTTCCAGTGCTCTGTCACCCTTAAAGTAAAGAAGTTTTTCCTCATGTTTGTATGGAACTTTCTGCGTTCCAGCTTCTGCCCATTGGCCCTTGTCCTGTTGCTGGACACCACCAAAAAGATCCTGGCCCTGTCCTCTCGACACTTGCCTTTTAGATCTTTGTGTTGATAAGATCCCCTCTCTCAGTCTTCTCTTCACCAGGCTAAACAGTCCCAGGTTTCTCTTTCAAATTAGATATTTTGTAAATGAAAAAATAACTGAAAAAAAAAAACAACCCCACAAAAACGCCACTTACAAACCCACACCCAGTACTTTTCCGGCACTGCTCGCATCACAGAGTTCTTTGGTTGCCATAATTTATTTTAGACCTGACATGCTCAAGGCATCCAAAATACATTGGTATCTCATTCTGCAGATATTAATACATCTACTACTCAGATACCTTTCCTCCAGTTGAACTTGCATTGCTAATACTCCACAAGACATTCCAAGTGGGTTTCTAATGTAAACTTTCAACATAATTGTTTAAACTGTATTGCCAGGCTGCAACTTGAACAAAACAATTTTTTAAAATTCACTTTAACATAGGGTCTAAATCAAAGAGTCTTGACTTACACAGGGTTTTACACACATAAATCTGGTAACTGTTTTGTGGTGTAAGCACTTTTAACTCTGTTAAGTACAGATCACGATGGAAAGCTGTTTCAAATCCGTTTTTGTAATTCCCTGCCCAGCTGATTATAGCCCAAACAGAGTGTAAGTATGTCTGTCTTTTGAATCATTTAAACTTCCAAATGCACGGAAAAAGGGAGCAACAACTGATCCTCGGCAACCTAATGGCACCTCTCTAGGAGAATTATTATGCATCCAGAAGAGAAATCAGCTTCTTCTAAATTGTTCTGAAGCGCAATAGAAACATCACAGTAATGGCTCATATGTGAAATATATTAGACACAAGCAAGAAGCTCCATTTTCTACTGTTTCACAGAAGGAAAGAAAGTAAACAGAAATTATCTTTGATGACATAATCAATGGGTGAAGGAAAATATAATAATTGTGGCTCTTTCCCTCTTTCTGCTTGATATTTATGTACCCCTTAATTACTTTCTCATTTTTTAATTTCTATTTGTGAGAAATTCCTCGAAATGCTCCTTTGACTGGCAAATTTCATATGCTATAAAAAGCAACTGGATAAAATAGAAAACCACTGTCAAGAATTGTCCAAAAGGCTTGCTCATTATTTGCTTGCAAGGACATCTTATTTTAAAATTTAATTTTGTCTTTTTTTTTTTTTGATTCTGAAATTAGTGGAAAAAGAAAATAACTAATACTAACAACCTGCTAACTCTCTAGAACCCTCTCTTCCTAATTTCTTCTCTTCTTTTAAGTTAGTGCTCTGTTTAAATCTTTGTTTTATATAACCTGCAGATGTTAAACTTGCATAATCCACTTAAAGATTTAAGTACACTGTAGGCATACATATAAAACATGGGTATGCAGACATGTAGGATGGTTAGAAGTCCCATGCCAAATAACTAGATGGAGTTTTTACTAGAACATTCCAGCCTTAAAATTGCAAAGGAAATAAGCCACGACAGTATTCAGGGCTGCATCAATAGACCACTGGGATATTCTTGCTCCCAACCTCCATTACACCATCAAGAATGCCACCATGAATTCCCATATGAATATACTAACATAATCCAGAGGCAACTTTATACTGTTTGATGTTCAGCTAGAAACTTTTTGCACTTCTCAGCACCAGGCTGAGGGGAAATGTGTAATTGCACAGTCTGCATACATTCACGTATCTTAGAAGCAGGAATACATGCACAGGCAATATTGCAGATCCTTTCCCCTTTCACAAGCACCTTTTCCAGGGCATTCAGATCATAAGCAAGACAGAATCTGAAGTGAAACTTTCCATTGGAATGGAATTTTTGTATGCGCTGGTGTATTGTGTGTAGTTACACAGTGAAATTATAAAGTAGTTCACAGTGGACTGGGTAGTTGCTAGTACAACGTTTGGGTCCAAAAAAAGGCTTGTGCTGAATTCCACAATTTGGCTGAATCCATTCGTCTGAATTACACACAATCAACTTTAATCTGGCATTTACAATCCATTTTTTTTTTTGGCTGAGAAAATCAGCTAATATTTTTGCCTAAGGCTGAGCAAAAGATCAAACTGGGTCTTTACCAATTTAAAACACATTAAGTTGTCTTCATCTGAGGATGGAAAACAGAATTCTCTGTATGTTTCGTTTATACCTTGCCCAAGCTGTCAATTTCAATTTTTAAAGTTGGAGTTCTACTGTCTTAATGTAGTTCCCTCGTTATTACTTCCCAGCACCTCGCATACATTATATGCATATAACTGGGCAGTGTCCATACCCTACATAGCACTTCTATCTGGGTGTATCCCTCGCAGGCATTTTAGACACGTACTGCTAGCTCTGTTGGTATGTGTCCTTTAGTTATACCACACTAAGTTAGGTGTTTTGCCACTTGGTTTTGAACTCAAGTTATGAATGCTACGACCTGAGCACCAAATCAAACAGAAAATATACTGAGTCATCTTCAGTAGGACTAAAAGGCAAGCTTAAATGGAAAATAATGTAGTTTAAAAGTAATAGAACTTGTCCTTCCTTAATTTCTACTACTATTCTTTCCAGCACTTTGGTCTGTAATGCACTTACCTGTCTCCATGCTCTTTGGTTTTTAGAAGAAAAGTATGAGAGGTTCTGCAATGGATCTGGTACAAGTAGTTCCAAATCCAACTGGTTGGAAGGTGAAATCAGTGTTTTCTGGAGAATTATGAAATGTGATTTCTTACAATAGCAGGAAATTCAGAAAGTCTTGCCACATGGTTAATATTCCTAGACCTTCCTTAAAACATAACAGCATTCAGTACAAATTTGCCAGGCAAGAACCTGGTTTTCCTGTCCATTGAGTTGTTCCCTGATGAGCAGGGGAATGGTTCAGAAGGAGATCCGACTGTTAGGATTACAGGACCTCCCTTAGGTGACCTTTCAGTCAATTCCCTTACCCTAATTATCTTTATAGGAAACAGCAACTTTCATTTTTTGGAAGGCTGTTTTGGTAGAAATGATGTATGGGCACGCTAGGTTCATAAATCAGACTGGATTTCATTCCAGGTGTATCTGCATTTAAAGGATGGTTTGATATTGCTGTATTCATTCCTGAATTTCATACTTCTCTCATTCAACTTTCTGGCCTTATTATATACAAATTTTATTTTCTCATCAGATCTAATGCGTTCTAAAATTCCCTGGACACGAACTCTTTCTTCCCATAGTGTCCCCAGATGTTCTAACGCTTCAGAGAAAGACCAGCCTTACAGCTGCTGGTAACAAACTCAAAGGTTTCAAGCAGAAGGCCTGAATAGTCTTGTGGAGAGTGATCCAGCTGTTGCGTCACATATTTCGTTAATAACCAATTGCAGAAACGAACACTGCTGCATCAGTGTTTCAGGGCCTGAATTTGTCTCCTTAGCCTTCCTGTGCTGTGTGGAAAGATGTCCATCACAGAACAGTATCTGAGTAGGTGCCACTAAAACCAGTTAACATGAAAAAGTAAGCACAAAGGCATCTCATTGCCTTCTTGAGAGGCATAATCTTGGCCTCTGACCATGACTGGATTTTGTCTTCTTAGGGTAGGTGCCCACAGTGAGTCACACAGGTATTTTAGCAGTACTCAATGCTTGCTTTCATGAGGAAAATTACAAGGAGTGGAGGAATAGCTTTTTATGCAAAGACCTAATGGTTGGAAATCCTTCCTCAGTGATTTAAAGTGATTTATTGCTGTCACTGCAGGCAGAGTGCTGTGATGGGCTGCTGACTGCCCTGGGTTTGTTGTTCATTTGTAAAAACTCTGTTACTGAGAAGTAGCCAGATTACTCAAGCTGGACCACAGCTGTCTTACTTGCAATACTCACAGAGACAGGGACTGTCCTGACTTCTGTTTCCTGTGGCAAGATTCTGCCTCTATTTTCTACAACGGATGTGAATTTAAATGAAGCAAAAAGGTGCTCAGATTAGAGCAAACAGAGAAGAAAATACCCAGCGGTAGGACTAGACATGTCTGGGGAAATTGAAAGTAGAAAATCATGCTGTCTTCTGAAGGAAGAGAAAACAGAACATTGAAGTTTGTATATCAGGTTCGCATTGTTTTGCTATGAAAAACCAATCACATTCATATGCTTTCATAGAATCATAGAAGCATAGAATGGCTTAGGTTGGAAGAGACCTTAGAGATCATCTAGTTACAACACCCCTGCCGTGGACAGGGCTGCCAACCACTAGCTCACTAGATCAAACTGCCCAGGAACCCATCCAGCCTGGCCTTGAACACAGCCAGGGATGGGGCAGCCACAACTTCTCTGGGCAGCCTGTGCCAGCGCCTCACCACTCTCTCAGGGAAGAATTTCTTCCTGATGTCCAACCTAAACCTCACCTCTTTCCGTTTTCGCCCGTTCCCCCTTGTCCTACCATTATACACCCGTGTAAAAAGTCGGTCCCGCTCCTGCCTGTAAGCTCCTTTCAAGTATTGGAAGGCCTCAATGAGGTCTCCCCGGAGCCTTCTCTTTTCCAAGCTGAACAATCCCAACTCCCTCAACCTTTCCTCATAGGAGAGGTGCTCCAGTCCTCTGATCATTTTGGTGGCCCTCCTCTGGACCCACTCCAACAGCTCCACATCCCTTCTGTACTGGGGGCCCCAGGCCTNTTGCCCCGACCCAAGTGCAACACCTTGCATTTGGCCTTGTTGAACCTCACCAGGTTCTCGTGGGCCCACTTTTCCAGCCTGTCCAGGTCCCTCTGGATGGCATCCCTTCCTTCAGGGGTATCAACTGCACCACTCAGCTTGGCGTCATCAGCAAACTTGCTGAGGGTGCACTCAATCCCACAGTCTAAGTCATCAATAAACATGTTGAAGAGCACCAGTCCCAAGACAGACTCCTGGGGGACACCGCTCGTGACCGGCCTCCACCTGGACATAGAGCCATTGACTACAACCCTTTGGCTGTGACCATCCAGCCAGTTCTTTATCCAGCGAAGAGTGCCCCTTTCAAATCTGTATCTCTCCAGTTTAGACATAAGGATATGGTGCGGGACCATGTCAAAGGACTTGCACAAGTCCAGGTAGACGACATCCGTTGACCTTCCTTGGTCCACCGATGCCGTCACTCCATCATAGCAGGCCACCAGATTGTTCAGGCATGACCCGCCCTTGGTGAAGCCCTGCTGGCTGTCTCGGATCACCTCTTCATCTCCCATGTGTCTTAGCATCTCCTCCAAGAGGATCCGCTCCATGATCTTTCCAGGCACAGATGTGAGGCTCACCAGCCTGTAGTTCCCCGGGTCTTCCTTTCTCCCTTTCTTAAAAATAAGCATGATGTTTCCCTTTTCCCAGTCACCAGGGACCTCGCCTGACAGCCACAACTTTTCAAATATGACGGACAGCGGCTTGGCAACCACATCAGCCAACTCCTTCAAGACCCTGGGATGCATCCCGTCCAGCCCCATAGACTTGTAGACATTCAGTCCCATCAGGAGGTCTGGGACTTGCTCCGCTCTTACACTGGGAAGGATTTTGCTTCCCCCATCCCCACTTGGATTTTCAGGGACACGAGAGACCTGGGCAGCCTGACCAGCAGTGAAGACCGAGGCAAAGATCTCATTAAGTACCTCAGCCTTCTCCACATCAGAGGGGGCCAGTTCTCCCTTTCCATTCTTTAGAGGTGTCATGGTTGAAAACAGAGTTAAGGAAAAACAGAGTATTCCATAGCATATACATCACGGCACCCTGCTCTCCGGGAAAAGACGTGGTTTGCGGAGCTGTGTCGGGCTGGCGCGGGGCCGCGCAGTGTGGGCAGGCATGCGCAAGCGCGGTGGGGCGGGTCCTGGCGCTCGGGGGTCTGGGTCTGGGCATTCGGGCTGGCGCATGTGTGAGAACTTGCCCTTTGCTATAAGTTATTTGTTCTACTCCACATCTCTTACATTCACTTTTAATATCGTAGTAAAGTTAGTTATACCTCACTTTCCCTCCTTACCCCCTGCTGATACTGGCCGCCGGCAGCCGCCGGCAGCCTCAAGCTAGCTCTCCAGAGGGGGAGAGGAAAGCAAGCTACTGTTGTGAGATACCGAGTGTTTAAACCACAACAAGAGGGGTAACACTCTCCTTCACCTGCCTCTTCTGCCCTATATAGCTAAAGAAACCCTTCTTGTTGTTTTTTACATCCCTTGCCAAACTTAATTCTACCTGCGCCTTGGCCTTCCTGATCCCATCCCTACAATTTAGCCCATAAATTTCCTTGACCTAAAAACAATTAAATAGCTTATTTCTTCTCATTTGTGTGCTTAATTTTTCAGGTTCTTTGAAAAAATTACTGGAACTTTCAGAAGACTTTGTCCAATGATTGTGTTATATCACAGCTGTAACCCTCAAATCCAGACTGTGAGATAGGTGTCGGCTGGGATGAGTCTAATTTAAAGGAGAGGAATTCAAAGAAGAGCTTATCCTCTTCTCTCTCCCTACCAGATCTTTTCAATGCTTGTTGAGCCTGCTGCAGAAATGGTAGCAATTACCAATTCAGCAATGCATGCTGTGTGAACTTCTTTTTCCCTGTCTGTCAGGCATTTCTCAGTGTTTTGCTAGCTGCTAGGACACTGGATGTGTTGATAGACTTATCTTCTTGGTCAGCTGGAAATACCAAGCAACCAGAGGCTGCTCTGTAACCAGTAGGGACGTTCTGCTGACACAATGGTAGCTGGTGATTTCATCAGTCAAAATTGACAGTGCCATTCAGTTTAAGGCCATTTGACATCAATTACTATATAAATATTTTCTTTTATATGCTAAGCTTACCACTAGGTTCTGAAACATGGAGAAAATATGAACTGGAAAAACCTGATGAGGTTGAATGCATAAAATTTTGGAGAACTTTTAATGGCTAGACCAGAAATAGCAGTGAAGTATCTTTTTATTGTTAAAGACTTAAAAATGTATCAAGCAATAAAATCCATTACAGCTATCTCCTTAATTCTCTTGATCTTGATATAACTATTCACTAAAAGAACTAAGGTCTGAATTTTTAATATGACACTCAATATAAAATATGAAAACTCTCCCATTGCCAAATCTGTTGAGAGAACAACTGGTCTGTCCCGGTTACTGAAAATTAAAAATGTAGATCAGATAAGAGCCATAATCATCTGGGAAAATTAAGTCAGAACAGAGTCAGCACAACTCCTTTGTACATATTATGCCTTACTTGAGCCTGGAAAATTTCCAGTGACATCAATAAGAGCAGGTCATGTGCAAAATTTTGAATTAAAATTACTTTCTTTTATCCCTTCCTGAAACACCCCAAATTATTAAAGTCTGATGTGATTTCTAACAGAGGCAGTAGAGTCTAAGATCCAGACTTGAAAAGAGTAAGCAATAGAAGAGATTCTTAAACAGTCTCCCTTCTCTTGTCAGGGCTGCAAGAAGACTGCTGCTAATAGCAAGACAATTCGAGCTATCATGAAGATCTCAGTTTCATCTGATGTCTGAATTCCAGTGGGGTACAGAAATTGTAAATGTGAATGCTGTCCACTAGCTAAGAGATTGCAAACTGCTTCCACTCTGATTTCTTTGTCTCTAAGCACTACTACTGAAAGTTTGCAGTTGAGCTTAGTTTGGCACTGGTTTGGCACAGGCTGAAGAGCTTACAGCATATGCAAAGGTTAGCAATTCGGGACTGCTGAATGCAGTTCTAAATGCATGCAGATATCTCTCTGCTGTATAAAACTACTTTCAGCAAAAGTCTTTCAGTAAAAGTATTCAGTAAATCTGGGATTAATAAACTCTCTACAAGTTACATTTTCAAGAGGTAAACTCAGTTCACATGTGCAGCATAGATTATACTGTTTTCTACACAATATATTTTTTATTTTAAAGGGTTCAAACACTGAATTGTCAAGCAAAGCATTACTTCTGCAAAACTGCATATATAGTTCTTTGAAAAAAATTTGGCTCTTAAATAATTTGTAGTTCTTTAGTGAAAGGATACTTCCCCAAAATCAACCACATTGTTAAATATCCCTTTCAACAATCTTTTAATTGGAGACAAAACCAATTGGTCAGAAAATTACCAGTTTCCTGTTTTAAATGCATTACTTCAATGTTCTTTGTGCTCCCAGGCTCTGGTTTTAATTTCATGTGAGAACACTGAGTTTTCATATTTATACAGAAATAACCTCTCGAATTTTGCTGCTATGGCAATATAGATCCCCATTTCTTCTTTTATGAATAATAATAAAAATCTAATTGAATCAAGTTATATTTTTGTTCCACCATTTCCTGAAGCTAGCCTTTCGTGAAGACTTTATATACTCTCCATTTAGACTACTTTATTGCAGGATTTATTGTTTTATTTGGGTTTCTTTGCTAAAGATCTAAGCATTGATTTTAGCTTATGCTACCCCACTGGCAAATATTAGTACATAAATACAAAATGTTTTTTTTTTTTTTTTCTTTAGGAAAGTCAAATTGTGGAACATGTTGCCCAGATGTGTTGTGCAGTCTCCATCCTTGGAGGTTATCCCAGCTTGACAAAACATTAAGCAATGTGGTCTGATCTCACAGCAGACTCTGCCTGGGACAAGAAGTTGGACTAGAGACCGGTATCATTCTGTGATTCTTTTACTGGGGTCAATTTTATTTATGGATCCTGAGTGCCCAGTGTATGTCTGTTACTGGAGGTTTGCATTTTAAAATGAGAGCATGTGAAGAATATTTCCAAAATCTGCAACTAGTTTAGGAATGTAGCTGCTGTTGCTGAGAGAGTCTGTTCATAAAGACTTAATCCCAGTACCTTATCTTACTCTAGTGCAGTTGCTGGCTTTAATTTTATCTTCTGTGTCATTTACAGTCACACCTTTTACTGAATGACATTTTTCTTGGATCATTCAAGGAAATTCTTAGACACAAAAGTTATCAGTTGTTGTTATTAGCCTGTTTTCATTTCAAAGTCCATTTAGCCAGCAGGTATTGTACACAAATAATTCCATATTATATTAACCTCTCTTTATTAAAGGCATCAAGCTCTAGGGTTTAGACCATCTAGGAATGCACACTCAGACAAAAAGAAACAGAGAAGTCAGCCCTTCAGCTACTCAGGATTCAAGCTGAGCACTGAAGGTTTTCTCTGTGGAGTACCAGGTGCTTCTAAATGGAATATTTTACAATTGAGGT
>VXAV01010904.1:166857-201710 GCA_013399715.1 Alectura lathami
TGAATTTGATTCCTGTTTTTTTTTATTATTATTTATTTTACTTTAAAAAAATATTATTTATTTTTTAGCCTTTTTTTCTTTTTTTCTGAATGTAAGTCCGTCCCTGTGAGAGTAAGATTGATCTGTCTGAATACGAGCATCTACAAACTTAGAGTTTCTCCCCTTCTCCATAACATTGTACCTATTTTCTTTCCTTTTGTTGTTATTCTACTTTATTTCAAATTACTATATTTTTATGTTGCTAGTCTCAAATAATTACAAACTTATCATACATTTTTCTCAAGTACTTATGGAACACAATCAAATTACGGGATATTTAAATTTATTACATTACATTTCATTATTTACCTCCCATTTACTCATTTAGTAGAAATGGAAACTGCTGAGCTTCTAGCACCACTTACAGCTTTGTAGTCAAAGCAAAGCTATCCACGCAGCAATTATTTCGATAAACATGGGCATCTTATTTGAAATAGGAACCAGCATGCTAGCCCATTACCCAGCTCTGCCCTGCTCCTTAGTGAAGGAGTGCTGATGAGCAGTCTGCAGGGCTCAGCATACAGAGAGAGATCAACAAGGAGGAGGGGCAGAGTGGGCTGTAGGAAAGCCAGAGCAGGGAGAGTCATCAAAAAGCGAGGAAAGCAAGAAGGTAGAGAAAGGGAGAGAAATAACCAAGACATAACTAGCAAAGGGCCAGAGGGAACAAAGGCAGGAAGGAGAAAATCAAGGGGAATGATAAACAGAGATGGAAGGGAGAAGAGAGAAAGAAGGGAAGGAAAGGTGACTGATGTAAACACAAAGGAAAAAAATAATTGGCATATTCATCATGATATCCCTTACCTTACTGAATCCTACAGAGCACTCTCTGTCATATGAACACGCTAGGGTCCACACGAATTGTAAATGGAATTGGATAGGATATCAATCAAATTCACAACACTGGATTTTCTGAGGCCACAGTTTTATGATGCAGGAAAATCTGTCTTCACGTTCCCAGTACCAGATCAGACTGTTGGAGATGCAAGGAGCTCCTGATCCCCTGTAAGCTTTTTTTTGCTGGTTCAAATTATTGCAAAGCTTCTGGTATGTTAACTTTCTAAAATTAAAAGATCTTATCATGTGTCATCCATCATCCCAGAGATCACAGAAAGTTTGTGTTTCATGCTCTGACTAACTCAGTGGAAATACGTTCATGTGTTTCGAATCAAATTTATAGTGCTGGTCCAGGAGGGCACAGATTTGGTAGTAAATGGTGCCATTACACTACAGCTGTTGTTACAAGCAGAAGGGAGCATACCATATACCTAGAGCCAAGTATTTACTGTTATTCCAGTTAATATTTTAACAGTCAAAATTATTAACACAGTTACAGCCATATATATTCTATGTTCAAATTAATAGAGATGCCTCATCAATAGTACTCTTAAAATTGTTATAAAGGAAAAGCCCTTCATAATACCTACAACTTTTGCCTGGAATAATGCTTATCCTTCCAATGTCACCTGCACCCTAGTGTTGAATGACATTGTCCTCCCCCAGCAGTGAAGAGGGTTACATGATATGGACGTTGCTAGGATTTACCAAGAGAAGTACAACGTTCTGTGCAGGATCATCTCCTTCCCCTTTGCCACAGGGAACATGGTGCTGATGTCGAGGCTTTCTTCCCTGGGTTACTTACTTGGCATAAACTCACCTACCTGTGTCTCCTTGGTTCACAGATGAAGTGTGAAAGCTGCACAGCAGCCTTCCACTGCCTCCTTCACACAAAGGGGTGGTGCTCGGCCCAGGACGACTACTTAGGTTTGTCAGGCTTTTGCCACGTGTGGTATTCCCAGAGATAAAGTTACAACGGGACACTTGAACACATTTATTAAAGCAAGTTGAGGCCAGATATGGCCAAGAAAAGTGCAAAAAATCCTGAGATTCTGAGCTGTCAGGTCAGTACAAAGCATGCAGACTTTTACCAATAATGGCAAAAGTCATATTTACTGAGGCCAGCCTCAGACTTGTGCATTCATTTGAAGCTCTCTGTAAAACTGTAAGTATTGGTAATTGAATGCATGAGCAATAGGAGTTTCCTTTTGCTTTTCAGCTGACAAATCAGCTGTACTTGGTACTTGTGGACTGAGCCATCTGGCTTCCAGTGACATGTTTAAAATGGTGAAGATCTGAAGTTATATGCTATTATATGAGGAAATATCCCTGATGTACCTTTTCTTCTCTATTCAGCATTTAGTTTAGCCTATCCTGCAGAAATCATATATGGCATTAGTTCCATTTCAGTTATTGCAGTTGGGTTTTGTTAGGATCTAAATTTATCTCACAGCAGCATGTATTTATGCACTGTTAACACCTGATTGCTGAAAGTACCAGGCTTAAGAAAACATCACTGGTAAATTCATTGGATGATGGCTATAGTCTCTGCAGAAAAATAATGGATGGTCAAACAAAACCCATGAGGGAAATGCTAACAGCATCTGCTGTGCTTACCATTATCTAGCTGTAAATTTTGGCTACAAAATCCCCACGTGCCTTCCTTCCCCTTCCTATTTTTTTTTTTTTCAGGTCTGCAAGCATGAATAAAGAGTTCATTTCAGACCTCAGCAGATGGTGTTCTTCATTGTTATTCCTGTTGGTACTCAGTGATGCCTGAGTTCATGGGCACAAGAATGTTTTTGCCCACTGCTTTCGTGGTTTCACTTTGACTTCAATATCTAAGTGTCTGCATTGTCAACATAAGCTGTGATACATCTTAATTAATAATACCTGGCATCCAGTATTGCCTGTGACAGCTTCAAAGATGCAGTATGTATCTATATGTTAACGAGTGCTCATGTGGTATACGGAGTTTCTCTGTAGAAAACACAACATGTAGGTGATCCTTATAACACTAGTGAAGAAAGCAGCGTCACTGTATAGGCTTTACGCAGCAAGGTTTTTGTGGCAGAAAGGGTGGCCCCAGTGAGAAGAGCCCAGCAGCTGCCCCATGTCAGATCAGAACCAGTTCCAGGAGAGACCTGCCAATGGCCAGAGCTGAGCCATGAACGACGTTCAGAGGTGTGCCTCTGGGAAAGCAGATTTAAGAAAGGGGAGAGATGCTGCACAACATCAATTGAGAGAGAGGAATGAGAAAATGTAGAGAGAAGCAGCCCTGTAGACACCAAGATCAGTGCAGAAGGAGGGCATGAGATGCTCCAGGCGTGGAGCAGAAGCTCTCTGCAGCCCAGGAGAGGCTCATAGTGGAGCAGGCTGTCCCCCTGCAGCCCATGGGCACCACATGGAGCAGATCTCCACGTGTGGCCCCTGTAGGAACCCATGGAGCAGCAGGGGGATGTGGCCTGACGGAGGCTGCAGCCCATGGAGAGCCCCCACAGGAGCAGGCCCCAGGCCGGAGCTGCAGCCTGTGGAGAGGTGCCCTCGGTGGGGCAGGAGCCTTGGGGAACTGCAAGCTGTGGGGACCCTCAGTCCTTGTTCCACTGTGCTGCTCAACAGGAGACAGAAGAGGGTCGATGCAGGGAAGGTGTTTTTAGTTTGCTTTTGGTTTGTCACTGCCCCAGTTTATTAGTAGGCAATAGATTACATTAGATTACATTAATCTCCCTATGCTAAATCTGTTTGCCCATGATGGTAATGACTGAGTGATTTCCCGATCCTTATCTCCACACATGAGCTTTTTTTTCATCATATTTTCTCCCCTTTCATTCTGAGGTGGGTAGTGAGAGAGCACCATGGTGGTGCCTAGCTATTAATGTTAAACCTCCATAATCATAGGAGACAACATACTCACCTCTGTATACACAGGGAGAATTCTTTGTTGTTAGAGTATTAGAGTATTATTTCTATATCTACACTGGAAGGTGACTGTGTTACTGCTAGAAATATTTTGCAAAATATGGTCTTACCTCCACTTCAAAGAAAGAGAATCTGGTGTTTTTTCCTATGTGACTCGCACAAGAGAATTTAAGCAAATCTGAAAGCAAAGTAAATCTTTTGGTTGCTTGTGACATAGTCTGTGTCCTCTCTCAGCCTTGAAAAAGCAGATTTAGTTTTGGAGCTTCCTGATTTATTATTGATTTGATTTTGGCAATGTTCATCACAGCAGTTTTAATATTTCTATCTGAGACAGAAATATGTCTTTCTCTCCCAGATAGAAATAAGTCTGGCTGTGCCAGGATGCTGCAAAGGTTTATAGACAGACAGAACAACTCTTAAAAGCAATTGCTACTTCCAGAAAGTAAAGCTGTTACTTCAAATAAATCTTCAAACAAATCTCCAAAAGCAGAGGGATACCACAAATCCTGTCCCTTTTTGAACGAAAATTATGCTGAATGTCTGCCTAGACTTCAGATGTGATTAAAGAGTGTCAAGTATGCCTGTCTAGTCTTGGATACAGAAGAGAATAGCTCACTGGCTGGAGGCAGGCAGCAGTACGTGTCTTCAACAGATTTCAGATTATCTATATGGAAGTGTCTCTAAGTACACATCTGTATGCATGCTGCCTACATTCCCACTATATTCAGTGGAGATCTAGATCTGAACTGCTACACGAAAAAGTATCTAGTGCCATATGCAATATTCGTAAGGGCATCCATGACATCCACACTTACAACTTAAGTTGTCTGTAAAAGAACATTTTGCTGAGACTGTCTAGGAAAGATGAAACAGCACGTGAGGTGTATTTTGGACCTGGTTTATTAATCCTTCTTCTGCTGTTACTGAAAATTTAAACTCCTTTTACTGTCTGAGGAGCAATAGTTATGATGGGGAAAGAGCAATCACAATAAATTGGAAATTAAATCTTAGATGTGGTCAGAGAAGAATTTGCCACTAGGCTGAGTTGGGCTAGGATTTCACACATGGAATTATAACTATAATAAAAGTAGCAGACAGAGTCTGGGTACACTGCTGCATTTAATTAAAGTGACAAAATTGAATTTTCCCTACATCTTCACATTTTCAAATGATTTGGAAGTAATTCTTTAACAGGTTTTGATTGCTGAACTCCCTATTCATTTTCCTGTCAGCTGATTTTTACTTATGTTTTTGTATTTTATGAAAGAAAAGGAGTCCTAAGAGTCAGGAATGAAAGTACTAGGTTGTCTGCACTAATTACACATTAAGAAAGTAACAAAGGAAAAGGAGATAATAATTCTTGGGATTGTTTCCTTTAGGAAATGAGAGATCGCAAGAGATTTTGAAATCAGTCTAATCATCCTAACTCATGCAAATGATCTTCAGTACTCCTCATTACTACATTTTTATTGAGAATATGATATCTACTTGTTTTTAAAGGTGTTCATTTTAATAATTTAAGAACCATGGAGATATTAAATATATATATTTGGTGATCAGTTTCCTTCTCTGCTTTAATTCAGATGTTACTCGATATTGTATCTATCCACATGCAGTTTTGAAAGGGGATTTTGATTATTGCATATGTTCTATATACAATGTGGCATTGCGGACTGAATCAAATGAAAAAGCAGTGGTGGTCTTCGGGACCTGACCACCACTGTAACACAATCCGTTACTCACAATTGAAATGAGTGCCCACATGGCTAAGACATCTACTGCCTGGAGTTCATTTCTACACTGTGATACTAATTTTTTTTTTGCAATAGACTGAAAGGCTGAGAGGTCTTCTGTTATTGAAGAAGCAAAAATATTTCCCTACTTTCACCCTAATCACCCTAACAAGTAAGTGAAAAAAAAAATCAAATCTTTGCATTTGGAAATGACAGCTACAAGCCTACACCATTATTTGCCTATAAGCTGTGTTTCTGTGCCTACCTAAATCTTTGTTCTAGATTCTAGCATTTTCAGCAACTCAGAGTTCTTGTTTTAAAAGATGCCAGACTGGGCACAGGCAGTAAGAAATCATGATACTGGATAGAGTGAAGGGAAAAGAATTTTGTGTTAATACTTTTCTCAGTTCAAAATTGGAATAAAGAAAAGCCAAGTCTTAGAAAACTAAGAACAGACTTTGAAATATTTCACTGTGACTTCTATATTTATGCATAGGTATGTATTTATGCATGTATATATGTATGCATTTCCTTGCAGAATGCAATTGCTGGGTTGAAGACTATATTATTTTTAGCAACTTCTGAGGGTGTTTACTGTTCATACTTGGGAATGTTTAGGTATTTATCTCCAGTATTTGCACTGTGTGCAGCAGAGCTCCTTACAGGCTCTGAATTAGTGGGTGTTAAACGGAACAATCCTTTAGTTCCTCCTGCATGCAGAGAGTCATTTGTGAGCAAGGAATTAAAAGTCTGGGTTCTAACTTAACAGCTGGCAATTCAACACTGTGTTTCATTCATTCAATTAAACCACGCAGTACGACTTTGGTTTTGGTCCAAGTCCTATCCTGAAAGAATATGAGTCTTTCACAGAGAGTTTTGTAGCCCTCAGTGTCTTGCAGTTATCAAATAAATTGCAGCTACCACAGCCCTAGAAGATTTATGACCTTCACTCTAAACTTGACTACAGCTGTTAAGTCCAGAGTTTTAGAGGACTGAGGCTCTGACACTCACTAAGTTCATGGGCTGTATTTGTCAAGCTGACTAATCTCATACAGGATTGATGTGAATCATTCTTTAAAGGACTGTTAGAAAGATGCTGGCTGTCAGATGTGAAACAGGTCTTTCATCACTGGGGATAACCAGACTAGTGTCAGGCACATAGTAGCAAAATACTCTGATATAACAAATTAAAACATTGGCTGGTACAAGAACAACAAAATTTGTTTGTTTGTTTTTTTTTCCCCACACAAACTGAAATGATACACATTAGGATGCTGTGGCTAGCCTCTCTCCTTCACTTGTGGATCAGGAAACGAATTTATGCAAGATGATTTTGTCTCCTCCTTTTCCAGATGGTTTTTCTGACTTTGTCCAGGGCCACCTTACCAGTATTGACTCAATATTAATTGATCCAAGGAATGACTTTCCACATATCGGAAAAATCTGAATTATTTAGTCTACCACATCTGAAAGCCCATCTCTGTGACATGACCATATTTAAATAATACTGTCAGAAGCTTTCATTAATGTATGCTTTTTGCCTTTATTACGTTGTTAGACTGCACATAGACGTGGTGGTTTCCATGAAAATATAGTAGGACAAATAAGGATGTCACCGTTCCTAACAGTCAGACTTAGTACACTCTCAGCTTACATGTCTACTCTTTCAGTTTTATAAACTTGTTTTTCACACAACATTCATCCTGGAGGAAGAAGATACAGCTGGGATGTTGTTGGAATATGATGAGAACTTTCTTTCCAAACATATGAAAAGAAGAGGCATTCTTTCATGATTTTGCAGGGTAATGTACTGTCTATCTACAAAAAGTAGGACTTTGGTACCATTTCCTGTTTTATCTGAATTTCTTTATTGTCAGGAGAGAGCTTTAAGAGTGAATCCTCTAAGAACAGAGTTACTAGAAGTTTTCTAGAAACACGTTAATTTAGAAATATTGATATATTTTACTAATGGAAGGAAGAATATATCAGACCTACCTAATCCAGCTTTGGGTTATCCCTTTACATGGTATTGTATCAGAAGTTTAGTGCAGATTTGCACATTTCCTTCAGCTTTCAGAACAATAAGGAATAGGTCTTCTTCAGACTAATCAAATTTGATCACATCGTAAAATCCAGAATTAATGTAGATTTACTTTGTTACTAACCTTTCAGTACTCAGAAGTTCTTACAGTGGCTTTTTGATACATATCATAAGCCTGGTTCCCTTTTAGAGTCATTGGCTCCCTTTTACAGTCATTGATATTGGTGTTACTAATTGGAAACATTAAGGCAAAAATTTGGAAGAACAGAGACATTAGACATCTATTCCTGATTCAGTGAAAAAAGTGAAACCAACCATTCTCACAGACAGGAGACACATTGCCTTCAAAGCAGATACAGGACAGGACATCTGACAGGATCTTACCAATGTGTATAAATACCTAACGTGAGGGGGCAAAGAGCTATTTCCAGTGGTGCCCATGTCAAGACAGGGGGTAACAGGCACAAACTGGAACTCAGGAGTTTCCCTTTGAACATCAGGAAGCATTTCCATACTCTATAAGTGATGGAGCACTGACACAGGCTGCCCAGAGAGGCTGTGGAGTCTCCTCCTCGGACATCCTCAGAAGCCACCTTCTGAGGATCCAGACATGGTCCAGACCCAGGACATCGGCCTGGGCACCCTGCTCTGGGTGGCCCTGCACCTGATGGCCTCCAGCATTCTCTGCCAACATCAAACATTTTGTGATTCTGTGAAACACTCTCTACTCTTCCACGAGAAAGGGGACTAAGGAAGAGAAGTGACTCTGATTACAGATAAAATGGCAGTTTAAAAAAAAAAAAATTGTTTTGTAACCATTTCCTAACATATTTTGGTGTACATTTTTGTGCCTCAAGTTATTTTGGGTACATGACCAGATAAACTAAAACACTAAAGCTGCTCTCACCTTCATCACTTCCTTCTATGCTTGTGCAGAATTACTAGTGGATAGTTTTCCTCATATATCCACAGAGGCCTTCTCCAGCTGATGATATTCCTTGATGGAAGCACCAAAAAATGTAACTTTACACCTTCTGAAAACAGTATATTGGAAAGTTAATGCTTGGTTTTGGCTTTCAATGGTATCCTGCCCTTTTCTTAGAAGAAATAAAATATTTTAGCCTGGATTATAGCTATACAAATGGCATATGACATAAGCTTGCATCTTCAGCCTGTAGCCTTGTGCCTGATACAGCACTGAGCTTCACACAGGCAGTCCAAGCACTGAATCATAGAATCATAGAATCATAAAGGTTGGAAAAGACCTCCAAGATCATCTAGTCCAACCGCCAACCCAACACCACCAAGCCCACTAAACCATGTCCCTCAGTGCCACATCTACACGCTTCTTGAACACCTCCAGGGAAGGAGACTCCACCACCTCCCTGGGCAGCCTGTTCCAATGCCTGACCACTCCCTCAGAGAAGTTCTTCCTAACATCCAACCTGAACCTCCCCTGGTGCAGCTTCACGCCATTATCTCTCATCCTATCACCATTACCTGGGAGAGAAGGCCGACACCCACCTCACTACAACCTCCTGTCAGGTAACTGTAGAGAGCAGTAAGGTCTCCCCTGAGCCTGCTCTTCTCCAGACTGAACAGCCCCAGTTCCCTCAGCTGCTCCCCATAGGCCTTGTGCTCCAGGCCTTTAACCAGCTGTGTTGCCCTGCTTTGGACACGCTCCAGGGCCTCAGTGTCCTTCTTGTAGGGATCGGCTCAAAACTGAACTCATCACTCGAGGCATGGCTTCACCAGTGCCAAGTACAGCAAGACAATCACCTCCCTGGTCCTGCTGGCCACACTATTCCTAATGCAAGCCAGGATGCCATTGGCATTGTTGTCCACCTGGGCACACTGCTGGTTCATATTCAGCCGGCTGTCAACTAGCACCCCCAGGTCCTTTTCCTCTGCACAGCTTTCCAGCCACTCTGCCCAAGCCTGTAGCATTGCATGGGGTTGTTGTGACTGAAGTGCAGGACCTGACACCTTGTCTTGTTGAACTTCATGCAGCTGGCCTCAGCCCATTTATGTAGCCTGTCCAGATCCCTCTGTAGGGCCTTCCATTCCTCAGGCAGATCAACACCTCCACCCTACTTGGTGTCATCTGCAAATTTACTGAGGGTGCACTCGATGCCTTCACCCAGATCATCAATAAGGATATTAAACAGGACCGGCCCCAGTACTGACCCTTGGGGAACACTGCTCATAACAGATCACCAGCTGGATTTAACTCCATTCACCACCACTCTCTGGGCCCAGACAAACAAGCCTGAACTGATGGAACAAGTCTTTTAATTAATACGTTACCCATTTAGGGACAGTGCAGCCCTAGCTGAAAACATAGATGGGTGCAGAAAATCAGATCTCCAAGGTTTCATTCATGCTTAAATACTGCTACGGCAATACAAAGCAGCAAGTAGCCAGAGAACCAGCCTCTTGGGGTGGTCTTCTGCCACTGTGGAGTCTCAGTTGATGCCTGTGTATTTCTTTGCTTACCTGTTATTTCTGGTATTTTACATACTGGGAAACACAGAACAGGCTGTCAGGCGAGGTCCCTGGTAACTGGGAAAAGGGAAACATCATGCCCATTTTTAAGAAAGAGAGAAATGAAGACCTGGGGAACTACAGGCTGGTGAGCCTCAAGTCTGTGCATGGAAAGATCATGGAGTGGATCCTCTTGGAGGAGATGCTAAGGCACATGGGAGATGAAGAGGTGATCCGAGACAGCCAGCAGGGCTTCACAGAGGGCATGAACAATCTGGTGGCCTGCTATGATGGAGTGACGGCATCGGTGGACCAAGGAAGGTCAACAGATGTCGTCTACCTGGACTTGTGCAAGGCCTTTGACATGATCCCACACCATATCCTTATGTCTAAACTGGAGAGATACAGATTTGATGGGTGGACTGTTCGCTGGATAAAGAACTGGCTGGATGGTCACAGCCAAAGGGTTGTAGTCAATGGCTCTATGTCCAGGTGGAGGCCGGTCATGAGCGGTGTCCCCCAGGAGTCCGTCTTGGGACTGGTGCTCTTCAACATCTTTATTGATGACTTAGACTGTGGGATTGAGTGCACCCTCAGCAAGTTTGCTGATGACACCAAGCTGAGTGGTGCAGTTGATACCCATGAAGGAAGGGATGCCATCCAGAGGGACCTGGACAGGCTGGAAAAGTGGGCCCACGACAACCTGATGAGGTTCAACAAGGCCAAGTGCAACACCTTTGTCAGGGCAATCCCAGGTATGTGTACAGACTGGGAGAAGAACTCCTTGAGAGCAGCCCTGAGGAGAAGGACTTGGGCGTTGTGATTGACGAAATGCTGGACATGAGCCAGCAGTGCGCCCTTGCAGCCAGGAAGGCCAATGGCATCCTGGACTGCATCAAGAGAGGGGTGGCCCAGCAGCAGGGAGAGGGAGGTGATTGTCCCCCTCTACTCTGCCCTTGGAAGGCCTCACCTGGAGTACTGTGNGGAGAACCTCTCCTATGAGGAAAGGTTGAGGGAGTTGGGATTGTTTAGCTTGGAAAAGAGAAGGCTCTGGGGAGACCTCATTGTGGCCTTCCAATACTTGAAAGGAGCTTACAGGCAGGAGGGGGACCGACTTTTTACACGGGTGTATAATGGTAGGACAAGGGGGAACGGGCTAAAACGGAAAGAGGGGAGGTTTAGGTTGGCCATCAGGAAGAAATTCTTCACTGAGAGAGTGGTGAGGCGCTGGCACAGGCTGCCCAGAGAAGTTGTGGACGCCCCATCCCTGGCTGTGTTCAAGGCCAGGCTGGATGGGTTCCTGGGCAGTTGGATCTAGTGAGCTAGTGGTTGGCAGCCCTGTCCACGGCAGGGGGGTTGGAAGTTGATGATCTCTGAGGTCCCTTCCAACCCAAGCCACTCTATGATTTTATGATTCTATGAAGCAAGGAGAAATAAAAGAATGGCACTGAGATATCAGAGACAGCAGGAGGTACATAAGGGTATAGTAATGGGAAAATGAAAGGCAAGTGAATAGACAAGAATGGAGAAAGATCAAGGGGAGAAGCAGAGGGGAAAAGTAGAGAGACGAGCAAACACGGCAGGGAGATGAGCTTTGAAGAAAGGAAGTTCCATAAAAACAAATGAGGAAACACATAACGGAAGAGGGAGGAAAGTTGTTTCTCTTGGCTGAAGCAGTGCAAAGCAGTCAGAAAAATGTGGATTTTCTTATTAAGGGGAAGCATGAATGGACACAAAGCTTACTAAGTGTCTCTGCCCATTTATTTTCCAGGTACACCTGTAGGAAGAGAGGCTCAAAAGGAGAGAGCAGGACAGAATTCATGCTCCTCTTTCTGCTTTTTGGCTATCAGAGTTGCAGGCTATAGGCAAAACTATTTAAATCCTCTCAAAATCCACTCCGAATTCTGCCCTGGTTGGACTTCAGGCCCAGCTGCCACAATATCCAAGAGGGAAGTGCAAAACTGAAGTCAGAGCCAGGGTCCTCCTTGTTCCAGCTCTTGGGGATTCCTTTCTGAGCAGATAATAACTGTGATTGTGTTGTTCATCATTTCTCTCTAAAACACATTCTGTTCCTTTAACTTCAATGGCATTAGCAACTTTTCTATGCATTTGTGACAGATTTTATGAAAAAAAAAACAAACAAACAACAAACCAAAAACAAAAACCAAACCATGTCAAGAGCAGCTACAAAATAAAAGCCAGGAAGCAAAAGTCATTTTCAGCATCCTGTTCATAGAATCATAGAATGGCTTGGGTTGAAAGGGACCTCAAAGATCATCCAGTTAAAGTTCAGACCAGGCTGGTTCTCTGGCATTCTGGTTGCCTATAAGAATAGCTATAGCTATGATTAATGGCCTTGCCACAGGCTGTATGTTTACTGCAATACAATAGCTGTGGTGAACGCCAGTTTCGTGAGCAGAAAATTCCTGGCTGAAATGCACATTTTGGAGCTTCCATCCAAATACATGTATACTTTAGGCACTCTGATAGAATGTCACACAATAGTAAGGATTATGCTTTGGAGAATTAATCATGGATCATGACCCTTTTAACTGCCTGCAGCGTTTTTTTTCTGCTGATGGCTCAGTCACTGAAAAAATATGCATACAGTACCTATCATGTTATCTATGAAAAGAGGATGCATGAGCTCAGATTCTTTATTAGTGTAAGCCCAGGTAAGTCAGGGAAGGAAAAGTAGGCTGTAACATCTGACAGCTTTAACAGATTTAAGGGACCAGATCTCTGATTCAGCTCAAGTGTCATGTGGTTAAGAAAACTTTAGTTGTCTAGTTTCTAGACAATTTTCCTTCTGCCAGCTTTCTGGGCTAGGTATTTGGTGAATGTTTCTTTTATATAACAATGTGTGTAAAGGCTCCAAATGGACCATGCTTATGCAGGAGAGCTCTCAGAAGTTGGATGGATCCTTATTCTGCCTGTATGAGATACTGAGTTCAGGCTCCTGTTCTGTGTTGATTATAGTTGTGATCTTACTATTTAATTTTTGTGCAAACTATTCGTGGTATTCCTTATATCCAGCAACATATTTATAGATTAATTCTGAAAATATGTCAATATTCATAAAAATAATCTTCAAGTCATGTTCATGTTTTGTTGCTATTAAATGAAGAAGGAATGATTAGGCACACACCAAACAATGGTGTTGCACTAACTAAGTTCTCGTAGGACTAACCGTCATGTGACTAGTGAGAAGAAACTACTTTGAAAGCCACAGAAGGAATGCAGTAGGGATGAAAAATTGCTATACGTCAAGGAAAATCTTCTAATTAAATTAGAAGTAACCGAATTTACAAATGAGGTGTGAGTAGCAGAAAAGAATAGAACTATTTTTGCATGTCCAAAACTTGTCAAGAGATGTCTTTGTGAGATCTGGGTATCACAATTGGGATCCAGAGCTCATAGGAACTCATGGAATTTTATCGGCTGATTTCATTAAGCATTATCAGACCTTTAAAATTTTTGAATTGTAGTAAAAAGAAATCTACCTTATAATTGAATTAACCCACAACAGTGAAAAATAAAACTGAGTCTTGGTTTGGTTTCAAAGTCTTGAACTTTCACAAATGTAAAATATCATGAAGCATTTAATTTACAGTCTTCCTGGGTAATCATATGCAGAAGGGCATTTGTGTGAATTTACTGTATTTTCAAAAGGACTATATGGCCAATCCTCTAAACTGACATTAAGAGGAGTTGTTCTGTGTTCTCTCTTACTTCATTGCACCCATAGGATTCACAATAGCATCAGCCTGAGTAGTTTGATTCAGCATAATGTCAGGATTTTAGTCCACTCTATACAGACAATGTCCCACTATTAGTACTTGTTATGGCCATGCAGAGAAACTTGATTTAATAGTTTCTGGCCATAATCTGAGAAGATGTGAACAAGTAAACTTGCACTAGTTTCATTGGACCCAAGACAACTTACACAAAAGCTGAACAATTCAGTATAAGCTCTAAATTTTCACTATAGGGTAGCAGAAGACTGAAAGGAACACAAATTACAGGATAAGAGTCCTAGTCTTTGAGCTCAGGTATGGATTATCTATGATTTTCAAACCACACATAGTCATCAGTAGGTCGAGCACAGCTAACATATCTGTAGCCACATTCTTTCCGGGCTAACTGGTGGAGAAACAAACTGTGTGTCTGCTGTGGGAGGTAAAAAACCAGATGGAGCTGCTTAGCCAGTTACCGACATATTATCCTGCAACACATGGGAATGCTGAGACGTGCAGCGAGACAACACTGGGACACTTTGGGAGTCTGACATCTCCATACTTGCAGCACTCCCTCTAATCTCTTTGGACCTATAGGAGGTGTGCCATGAGTTCTGCTAATTCTGTCTGTGTGGATGTGATGATGTGTGGGTCAGAGGATCATGAAGACTATCTGTTCTTCTAGTTCAGGTGGGCAAATATAAAACCCAGTCACAGACAAAGTTCTCACTGACTGTTTTGCTTGGGCTGTGAGTCAGAATGGAATACAAGTGGTGGGGATATAATTTTACTTTGAATCTATTTGAAGAAACTATACTTACCTGGTTCAAATGAATTCAGGAACTCAGCATGAGGTTTCCAACTAATTCAGGAGAAATCATCCAAGATAAATTCACTGGTGATCTGCTTGCATATATATAGCCTTACTGAGCCAGAGTTTCTTGTTGTTAATGGCGTGTTCCTGATGAAGAAAGGATAGGGATAAATTCATTATCTCCATCCCTTGTTTTGAGCTTCTCTCTGTTAGCTTAATAACAAAAGGTAGCTAAGTACTACCACATTGTTCTCTCACTTCCCCACCTCAGAAGGACAGGGAAGAAAGTCCATATAATGCTTTGCCTCTGCCGTTCCTCCATGGTCACTCCCTGCCCCTGCTCCACGTGGGGTCCCTCCCATGTGTGCCATCCATTCCAAACTGATCCTGCTTGGGCTTCTCACAGGCTGCAGCTCTTCGAGCACTGCTCCAGCATGGCTCTGCACCACGGGGCCCACCCTTCAGGAGCTACTGCAGCATGGGGCCCTACAGGCTGCAGCTCCCTCAGGACTCCTGCCCACTGTGGGCTCCTCCTCTCCACAGGCTGCAGCTCTGGCCTGGGGCCTGCTGCTGTTGGGGCTCTCAGGGCTCTCCATGGGCTGCGTCCTCCTTCAGGCCGCATCCCCCTGCAACACCATGTGTTCCTCCAGGGGCTGCACATGGAGATCTGCTCCGTGTGGTGCCCATGGGCTGCAGGGGGACAGCCTGCTCCACTATGAGCCTCTCCTGGGCTGCAGAGAGCTTCTGCTCCACGCCTGGACATCTCATGCCCTCCTTCTGCACTGACCTTGGTGTCTACAGGGCTGCTTCTCTCTACATTTTCTCATTCCTCTCTCCCAATGAATGTTGTGCAGCATCTCTCCCCTTTCTTAAATCTGCTTTCCCAGAGGCACACCTCTGAACGTCACTCATGGCTCAGCTCTGGCCATTGGCAGGTCTCTCCTGGAGCAGCTGGAGCTGGCTCTGATCTGACATGGGGCAGCTGCTGGGCTCTGCCTGCTCCTGCAGGCACCCTTTCTGCCACCCAAACCTTGACACACAAAACCGACATTCTCTTATATGAGAGGCTGATGAAGTGAGACAGTTCTGCCTAAAAAGACATGCCTGTGTAATGGAATCTGTTATGAGCAGCAAGATTAAAGGCATTCAGGCAGTATCAGGAGGTGAAGAAAAGCATGTCCAAGTACTCCTAATGTTAATGAAAGAGAAATGTATTCTGTTGAAGGATGGGAAAAAAAAAAAAAAAAAAAAAAAAGGATAAGAATCAGTTTACACCTAATTTGTTCTCCTGATGGATGAATCTTGGAGCCATAAAGGCAATACTTCTCTGGAGTTAACAGTCTTTCTTAGATCAAGTGATTTATCTGGAGAGAATGAACAAATGTCTGTCTTCAAATTCTAGCAGAAAACCCTGGGGATACTGAGCAGTCAAGAAAAGGAAGAAGCCATGGGCTCTCATTTTATTCTTCATTGATTTGTATGAGGTACAGAGTTCAGTAAGAGTGAATTTTGAGCCTCTACAAATCTTGTAAACTCTATTTTAGAGACTTATAAGAGATGGCAAAGAAAAATGAAGACAGAGGACCCTTTTCCTATTCTCTTCCCTGATGGATGGTAAAGACAACCATGTCATTTCATCTTATGATGCCTTCCTGAATACATGACTTTAGCAACAGCTTTGATTCCTGTAAATCTCCAACGACTTTGTTCAGCTCCCTGATTTGCCTGAACAAAGACACTTCTGCAATTCTTGCTGTTTGTGCTGCCTCCGCTAATGAGTTCTCAGAGGTATATTAACCTAAATAGCTTTATAAGAGAGAACTGTTAAAGGAGGTTTCACAATTAGTTCACAGATCTGGGGAGCATGCATAAGAAGCCACCTTTTCCTGTATTCTCTCTCTTCTTTTTGCACAGAATTTGCAATACTAGCATTTTTGTGGAGAAAAGGGAGTTAGTAGGCTGTAGCCTATTAATCAGACTATGTTATTTTTCCTTACTGAGATTCACAGTATTCCAAAATATCACGTATGTGCACAAGAATAGAAGTATTAGCATTATGCCTGTTTTCCTTCACCAGATCATGGGTGCTAGGGAGCCTCACGCTACTCAAACAGAAAAATGAGCAGTAGTGAGAATTATAAGGGCTACCAGCGGGTATCTCAATGGTAAATGAGAAACAGGGAAAGTCCTCTTAGGACTTTCATGCTGTTATTTCTAATGAATACTTGTTTAGTCCCAATAATATATACATATATGTATGTTGTATGCAAGTTGCCATGCTAAAGGCAGAGACACAATTCAACCAGGGCATGTAGTGCAAGGAGCGCACTAAGATCTACACTCCTCATTAATATCTGACTACTACAAAGCAAAGAAGTGAGAGGGTGTTTGCCAGGCAAGAAAATGGTGCAACTAGGTTGCAAAAGGTGGCACCTTTCTCCTCATGGAAGAATGTTGCTGTATTATTTTTCCTCCTGCTGGCAACTAACATGAGGGAGAGAATACGGCTGTTTGTAGTGTGCCTGGCAATTATCCATCATTTTTGTATGGTTGTAAGTGAGAGGGGAAACAAAAACAGTTAAAATACTTCAAATGATATCATTGGCTAGGGCTTGATATTAAAGCTACTAGAGATGTAGACTGATTTTCTCAGCTCTTTTCTCCATAAAACAAATCCTTGGCCAACTGCCGGAATATCACTAATGATGTGTGATGGCATTTTGTGTTCATTTTGTTCAGTAATAATGATTTACAAATTACTGTCACTACACATAAGACCCACTCTTACAAAATTCCACCCCTGTCCTTCTTCCACTGTGGCTGCTAGAAAAGCTCTTACTGGTTTAAACAGGAAGTGTGAAAAGCCATGTGTATGTAGTGGGGAGTCAGGAATAATTTGTGCCACCTACCGATCAACCAACAGTCTCTAGCGGTTTTTCTTTGTGTTTGGAATATGGGAACACAGAAGACTTTCTATTTAAGATAATGTGACTGTAAGACTGCTGACTGAGATTAAGTTGTTTTGTGGCATTCTTATTTAATAGTGGATAATACTAATAACAGGACTTACTTGTACTTTCTGCATTCATTAGGTTCTTTGAAGAAGGATGGAAAATGATTTACATATTCATGATATTCTTATTATAAGCTTATTAAAAATATCATTAATGTTGAATTTTGAGGAAGAATTCTGTCAGGTTATTTAAGAAAACTTTAAAGGTTTTCATTAAAATTACTTCTTTTAGAGTTGTCTGAAGTTCTATAGTTATTCCATGAAGCCTTTTAATTTATTTATTTATTTTTTTTTAATACCAAAAAAGAACAACCTAATTCAGTAGTTCCCTACATGGCATTATTCCCCCCCAAAATATGTAATTGACTCATACAAACTCATGCTACGGCAAAAGTAGGCTTTAAGTAATTAGCCTATCACAGTACATAGCGGTAGTTGAGCAATGGGTGAGAGATAATGAGGAAGAACGCAAGTCACTGGAAAAGAATATTGAGAGGGCAGACAAAATTGCATGATTAATGTATGTTTCTTCTTCATGGCTATTTTCTGACTGTGTTATCTACTTGCTGCCTTGGTTCCTATGTTGACCGCTGTTTCCAGTTCTTGAAAGTCTACCAAGATATTTTGTTTATATCTCATTTCTAGGAGAATTTGGTTAAGTGTCATAGGACACAAGAGCATACAGACTGGATAAGCTTTTTAAGCGAAGCATAAGAGCCCTTCCGTTTATAATTTGTCAGTATCTGCTGTCTTTGATTAGGGATGTTAGAAGGTATATTCCTGTCTATTTCCTGTAGTATCTGATGCATTTCCCATGAATTTGTCTAATCCCTTTTTTGAATTTCATGTTATTATCTGCCTCCACAGCTTCCCATGAAAAATATATTCAGGTCGCCATTTGCTTTGTAAAGAAGCATTTTGCATTGACATCTATTTTGGACTGATCTTTTGGCTATCATCCCTTGTTTCCAGCATTGCAAAATTTGATAAATAAGATTCTGTGCTCTGCCTATGCTTTAATGATTTTTCAGAAATCTCAGTCACATATGCTCAGAGTTCTCTCCTTCAAACTGAAGTCTCAGGCTCTTTTTGCCCATCGTCACAAGGTATCTGTTCCATCATCGTACTCATTTTAGTTGTTTTCACCATTACCCTCACTGGCTCCGCTATGTGGAGAATGAAGAGAAGAATCTGAGAAAAAATATAAGAGTGTACTATAATATTTATGCTTGGTTTTCAAGTTGAACTCCAAAGATAAAATCATAAAGTCATTTAGGTTGGAAAAGGCCTTCAAGATCATGAAGTCCAACCCCGAACCCAATCTACTTAGTCCTATCACTAAATCATGTCCCTGAAATCCACATCTACGTCTCTTAAATACATCCAGGAGTGGTTCAAAGCATTTTGTAGGGAAACTGTTGCCATCCAGACCTGCACACTGTCCATAGCTGAAAATGTCCATGTTTATTAGCAGCAGTAATTGATCTTATACAGTATTGTAATCAAAAGAGGTGGAACCATATTTTAACAGATATACATATACAGGCACATTTTCTAGACAGTCTCCATGAAACATTTGTCTTCTCCAGAAAAATCACATCCTATATCTGAGTAGTCCTTAGGTTCCCTCTAGATGTCCACTTTTGCATTAGAAATTACTAAATAGAGCTCCCTCAGACCAAGCAGTGGCCATTTCAGGGAGGTGATCATCCCCCTGTACTCAGCACCGGTGAGGCCGCACCTTGAGTACTGTGTTCAGTTTTGGGCCCCTTACTACACGAAGGATATTGAGGCCCTGGAGCGTGTCCAAAGAAGGGCAACACAGCTGGTGAACGGCCTGGAGCGCAAGGCCTACGGGGAGCAGCTGAGGGAACTGGGGCTGTTTAATCTGGAGAAGAGGAGGCTCAGGGGAGACCTCATTGCTCTCTACAACTGCCTGAAAGGAGGCTGTAGTGAGGTGGGGCTCGGCCTCTTCTGCCAGGTAACGGTAATAGGACGAGAGATAATGGCATGAAGCTGCACCAGGGGAGGTTCAGGTTGGACGTTAGGAAGAACTTCTCTGAGGGAGTGGTCAGGCATTGGAACAGGCTGCCCAGGGAGGTGGTGGAGTCTCCTTCCCTGGAGGTGTTCAAGAAGCATGTAGATGTGGCACTTAGGGACATGGTTTAGCGGGCATGGTGGTGGTGGGTTGACGATTGGACTTGATGTTCTTGGAGGTCTTTTCCAACCTTTGTGATCCTATGATTCTATGATTTGCTTTGAAATTCAAGTAAGACAAAATCTCACAATTGAATGAGTTAGGAACATGCGGCTGTTGTTCTGTGAAATAAAAATTGATCTAGTTTGAAAATAAGTCTAGTGATTCTATTTATTTCTCTACTTACTTCAGTAGATATGATATTTTATTTATTTTTAGTGAAAAATCTTTTTTAAGTTTAGTAGAATGGCAGCATGAATGTATACATTATGAATACATGTGTGCCAGTCTCATAAGTGGTCTTGAAACTTTAGGACATGGAACAGTTTATTTCAATGCTGCTCAGGTAAAATTTCCATTCATTTCAAAACTAAAGTCATTAATCTATACACACAAGGACTATGTAAAAACAGAATCTAGACATTGTTTTGCTGCTAAACAGATTATGCTTGGCAGGTGGCAGTAGGTGGCATTATTACACATTGTCTGCCAAGCTCTTTTCCTAGCTTGCAATTGAATCCACAATGTTGGGAGAAGATGTATTCCTGAGAGTTTTACATTAAGTTATACTTCCACAGCCATTGGAAATGCACTGTGTAAGCAGCAGGACAGTTTCCTCCCTTCTTTAGTATTTGAATAAATTCTGAAAAATTAAAGTTTCTCAGTATACCAGGTGTTGTGTAATTACATTACTCCTCGGATGGAGTTTGGCTTCATGCTGTTTGCGATCACCTTCATTTTACTGCTGCTATGATGCCTATGTTTGTGTTGACAGAATAAGGTACATTTAAAGTCTGTTCACACTATGTCCTTGATTTCTCTCCCACTGTACAATTCATTTATAAGTCCCTGGAACTCTACCACTAAGCAATGAGGCAGGACCATTATAAGGGACTACTGACGTTGAAAGAAGAGCGTGGCATACAAGGAAAGGAAAGTTAATCCAATTAAAATCTTACCATCTAAGTCAGTTGTAATAGATGAAGAGTGTGATTGATTATACCTTTCCAGGGGAACTCTTCAGATGTATCTGTAAGCATATGTTTAACACCATTTTAGTTTTCCAACTAGCTAAATAAAAAGGTATCCTCCACATTTTGTCCTTTGGTGATGCTTCAATAAGTATTAAACTATCTTTGCCGGAAGTATATTTAAGTGCAATTTGCAGCCCACTTTAGAAAAACATTTCAATAAGCTCTTGTCAGAACCACAAATTATGTCAATGTGAAGCTTACAAACTACAACACATTTCAACCTAATGCATATCTGCATCCTGCACAGTCACAGTTATTCTGTGGTTTGCACTCAAAACCAGAAAAGGTATGATGGTAAAAACTAAGAATGGGTAGAATCTATAGAAACTGTTTAAACAGTTATTTGTGAGCGTAGACATCTATAGATGTAGCTATCTATTCCCAAAGGGGAGAGATATATCTAGTGGAGAAACAATTAACCTCTTAGCATGTGCTAGAGGAAAGAGATTTCGTTAAGAGTAATTTTAATAAACCTCTTACTAGCATTACAAAACGTAATGAGATAAATGAGTTCAGGATTAATTGCTACTAATAACTGGGAAGGTGAAAGTATTTTCACTGGCCTACATTACCAAGATTAACTGAGAACAGAGTAAGGAAAGTACCTGAGACCACAGCCAACATTAACTGCCATTTTCCTTGAGCTCTACAGAACAGCACCAACAGTCTTCTTGCCAAGGGCGTGAGTCCTGGACTCATATATTGCCTTTTTTTGATACCAAATAAAAGGAGATTTCTGACCCACAGGACAAATGGCACAGCACAATCACCATGTAAACTTCCTCTAATCCAAGCAGCTCCACAGAGACAGAGCCAAGGAAGAAATGGGTCTTTATTAAGGTCCTACTCATCTCATGTTGAGGCAGCTAGCAGAAAAAGGCCACATGAACAGCATCCTTGATGAACTTGCTTCTACCCACTTTATGTGCAGCAAGTCAAGGATAATAACTTCAACATGTCCTACACTAGTTGAAATGAATCCCTCCATGAGAGTTTTATTATGGATTTAGTCTGAAGTCATTCAAGTAACAGTATTATGTTCTTACAATTTATTATCAGCTCTAAGGTAACAAGAGTTCTGAACTTCATATGCTGTCTTCTGCAGCTGTCATCTAGCCAACAAGATTTTAACTAGCACCTAATATTACTGAATGTTATATTTTACACAAGTCTTCTTTTTTTGCTCTCTAGATTTTTTTTGTGAACAATTTTCAACTTATTTAATTTTCACTCTTGAAACCCATACAGCTTTCTAGGAAAGAGTATGCTAATCTTTATGCAATCAATGGCTGCCTTCCATCAACCATATAAAACTATAACTCTAGTCAAACATATGCAAAGGCAAAGCACATTCAGAACATGTTAATAGAAATGCCATTATATGTAAAATTTTAACAGCCAGTAATCCTGAAATAAATGATGTAAACTACAGAAATATATGGCCTAGCTGCACTAACAACTCACCATTCTCTTGTGATCTGTGAAAGAAAAATGGAATTCTCCAATGCAGATATTCTCGCAGAAATCTCAGTACATAATATAGCTGCATTATGCATAGACAGAAGAACAGTCCTGCTTGTCGTGAATGTGCTTTGCTGTCTGTCCTAGGAAATACTTCAACCTACACTGGCAAAAGAGATCTTTGTTCATTATAAGCTGTTTTGTCATGAGAAATGAGAGGGGAAGAGTTCAGGGTAAAGACTACTGGCATAAATGACCGGAAAAAATTCTGAACATATATATCCACCAAAGATTAGCAGTACAGGCTACATAATAACTAGATGCTAACATTCACCATTTTGGCATTTTCACTGGAAAAAAAAAAAAAAAACTTTTATGGACTTTGTACCCAAAAGATTCATCTCAGAAAAACAGCCTCTGAAATAATTTTATATAGCACGAGTATGGGACTCTGTTTAGCCTTAATGATGGCCCAATACAGTTACCCACTAGGATAACATAGTTCCAGATGTTTGCCTATGCTAACAGGTAGTAATTTATGGATTAATTTATTAATTTATCAGGGTGACATTTACAGCTATAAAGGGAAAATATATCAGTAATTTACTGATTTTCTTTTCATAGAGACAGTGAAACTGAATGACCACTGGGAAATATGCATTATATTTTCTTAAAAAATATTTGTGATTTACTAGTTGAAGTTTGCAGCTAGAAAGAACATTTATTGACTAAGCCTATATCAAGTTTGTCAAGATAATGACTGGAACTGAAAAACTGAAGGTTCTTTCTTGTGTTGGTAGCTGAGTTACGGAGAACAGTGAGTCCCAGGTGGTAATGGGAAAGCTATGAATTCCTGTAGCTGCAGATGTAACACTCTGCTTTGAAGATAAAAAGACCCCAATGTCTAACAATATTTTTCTAACACTTTAGGAAGTGGTGCATACTTTGACATAATGATGTGCAGATTTCTCAGGGTGGAATGGTAAAGCTGTCCTTCAGCAAATCTTTATATCACACCATGTCCAGCAGGACAGACTGGGAGAGCACGATGAGGAATTTTGTAGTGTGGATATCACCAAGCAAGATGGGAGTGGAACATTTGGTAATGAGTGGTTTTCAGCCTTGAATCTCTCAGTTGGAAACAGTCAGAACCGGTTTTAACTCCCTTGAACTGGCTGCAACCACTTGGAACCACTTTTAATCAGTTTCAATCGGTTGGAAACATTTTGAACAAGGCAGAACTGATCAGAACCAGTTGGAATTTGTCAAAACTGGTTGGAAGCAGTCTGAAGTGGTTGAAACTGGTTTGAAAAGTTTTTAGCAGATTTTCCTCCTTCCTTCTTTCCTTCCTTCCTTCTTTCCTTCCTTCCTTCCTTCCTTCCTTCCTTGCTCCCCTCTTTCTCTCTCTCTTTCTATTTCTCTCTCACTCTTTCCCTCTTTCTTACTAATGGAGGAAGACTTACATGCTCTTTCTGTAGTTCTTTAGTAGATAAGCACCACTGAAGCAGCAGATATGCACCTTCACCTCCCTGCTTTGCACAAGGGGTTTTGCATATCTGCTGTGTGCGTTAGGGGCCCAGTCTGCATGTGGCAGTACCGCTGGCACAAGTGATGTTTTTGTGCATGGGAAGAGCAGGAGAGGCAGCAAGAGGGTGTGAGGACTGTGCAGCTGTGCAGAGGCAGTTTGTTGGCAGGGACTGGAATGATGAACTCAGCCCTTTAGCTAGGACTGCTTGTATCTTCTTAATTAAGCTCACTGAAAAAGGAGAAATGCATCTTTCAGTGTCTCAATATTACTTCCAGATGTCATGGTGGGGGGTGGGGAAGGGCTTTAAAGTGTCTTGGACTGTGTTCTCTTCGACAAGGTCCTGGATTTCAGGATACCTTTAACAATAGCAGAGGTATTGCCAATGGCATTTATTAAAACAATCTAGGATCTGCTGCAAATACACAGTCCAACACATAACATTCATTGCAGTCCCCATGAGCTCCCTCAAATATTCTCTTTTTAGTCAACTTGATTTTTCATAATCAGCTTAGAGAAATATTTTCTTTCTTCAGTGGTGAAGTGAGTCATAGTGCTGCCTCTCATTTAAATGTCTTTAGATAGATACTTGAGCATTTGGTTCATTATAGGACCAAGACTAGACAGGAAATGAGATGCATTTTCTAGCAAATGTGAAAATGCCAGTTTATTTGCAACAGCAAAAGAGAGTGTATGGATATAAATCATTTTCAAACAAAGGAACTTATTTTAATTTTTGTCAAATTTCAATGCATTTCATAATGGGCAAAACTCCTTGAACAAGGTATCAATCTACAAAGAATCACAGCCAACAAAAATCTTTCCTAGAATTTGGCTTCTGGAGCTGGTTTTCACAGAAGATAGCACCAGAAAACTCATAACAGAACCTGATTGTCTGCATCACATAGCTCATCACTCCCTGGAAAGAGCCTTTTCTGACAGCTGAATCACATTGTTCTTTATGGTCTCTGCTAAGAAATTACTAAATCTTGTGAGGATTTCCCCAGGTTTCCCTTATGTTCCTGTTTTTTCCCTAGCATATTTTCTCCAGTTGTAAAGCTATAAACATAGCAGATTACTACCAGATATAATGGGCACCAGCAGAAGTCTGAGCGTGTCTCCTATGCTGATCATCTCCCATCCTGTAAATGGCCCTGATTTATGTATTTGCTAAAGGAGCAGGAAGGATATTCTCACAGAAAGTTGCTGTTATGAAGTTAAGAAGGATAAATGTTATCTTATTGAGTTAAAACTAGCTTAATGTATAGAAAGATCTGTTATATGCAATACATTTAACCGGATCACTGTAAATGTATTTGAAAATAATAACACAACTACTATGTTTAGTATGTAATGTGAACTGGAGCCATATATCAAAGTTCATGTCTCAGGCTTTTCCTTCATATATAACCCTGTTTTTTATGAGATATTTGTTTGCTGTCATTATACTTTATCATGTCTAAATGTACACTGCTAAGAACTTTAATCCCCAGATTACTCCCACAATAGAATGACAGCTCCAGAATGTGTACTTGGCTATTCAAAAAACTTTAATCTCCAGAGCTGTGTTGTATTTAAAAGGCAATATATTATACAATCCTGTAATGCTTTCCTGTATGCACATATTGCTGCATGCCTGTGTGCTAAAATCCTTACCAAAGATGCTTCAAACCAATGTGCTCACCATTTGTTCTGCTACAGTTTTCAATAATTAGGAGATCAATTAATTAAAAGATAAAAAGCACAGAATAGTAGGTTAATTATGATTTTCCTTTTAAAACATATTTTATATGCTTCTATATATAAACATAAAATAGCTGTTCATATTGAAGTAATCTTTGGGCTTCAAAAGAACAGATGCATATGAAGCCAAAAGTACGCTTTTTCTGCATTTTTGCCATACATAATAAATAAACATAAAGCTTAATGCTGTGGCAAAATAGAAACTTGGCTGTGTAACAAACAGGTTATGACTGCATGTTTCAAAGAAAAGCTCCAAGTATTGCTTGATGAAACACTGATAGAGCAAAATGTCTGGAAAAGCCACAAATCTGTAAGGTGGGAAAAGTATTTAAAAGCCATTTATGATACGTAGAACAGTTTGGCAGCTCAGTACCCAATTCCTAGCACTATTTATCCTTACTAGAATGGACTCTTGTTGACATAGCAAATCTTAGACATTTTCGCATCACAATGCCTAGCACCATTCACATTCACCCATCATCCCATTGTTCCCAGCTACATTTGTCCTAGCTGTAAAAGTCTTGCTCTCTCTCCCAATACTACTCTGCTGATAGCTTACTTCCCCCAGACCCTGCTTTCTATATCCATTCACCATTTGCCCAACCTTTTGCTAACATTTGCCCCAGTTTCCCGAACTGCCCAAAAAAGACCTCGTCTCCCACCCTCCCATGTGACATCTTACATCCCATATCACTGCTTGCTTTGAACCAGGAAGTGCAAGTGTTGACACTGATTAAGTTTCTGTGTTCCTGTAGGTTTAAGTGGGATGCAATGCAGCAGTTGGGGATGGGAGCTTATTCTCATGCATTTGACGCATTGCTGAAGAAGCAGCTCCCCAGTTCTTACGGCTGGGACATTTTGTTGCCTGGAATGAACTGTTCCTGCAATCTGGGTGTTGATGGTTCTGTTTGGACCATTGATTAATGGGCTGCATTTGCCACGTTCCTGGATGCAGTTTGGGTATTCCTGTACTATAAGATCTTCTTAATTGTCTGAGGGTTTGCGACACATCATGTGGGTTTTGTAACAATTTGGACTACTGTATAGTTCTGAACCTTCTAAATACTTTCTGTCATTTACTAAAGCAGCAAAAAGCTGTTTATTTCACTCATATTCCCTCATGTAAATAGTTTTTCCTTTCAGCATCTTCCTGTTCTGTCTCAGTTTATCTTTGTTCCTGATACATGCTGTAATATATACACAGAAAATAAACAAGAAAATTTGCACTCTAGGGATAAGTAAATCATATTTTTTTTCTGTTATATATATTTGCTTTCCGTCCCTCATTACTTTTTTTACAAAGAAGTCTTGAGTATTGCAAATGACAATTTATTACTGCAATTCACTTTGCTTCATAATCCCTAGAAGTTACAAAATGTAAAACTTTAAATATCATAACTTAGATACTACCTTTTTTTCAAGTATATTACTTTATGGGAAAACTTGCAAAAGAATACCCATTTCTCCTTTCTTCTGTTGTAGAGCTACAGTAATGATGTTGCCTACGCATACTATTCCATGAAACGCAATGATGAGTTTATAGTTAAGATCCACTGAAGACAGATTTCTATAGAACTTCTCTTATTTGTTTCAGAGAATCTGAGAGATGATTCTGATATCTTCAGGCTGTCACTAAAGACAAAACTATTATATCCAAAGGTAAGTTAGGTGTTACGAGGAAGCACTACCACTCATTGGAATGTGATATATGTAGCAATAAATAAGTACATTTTAGACCTGGCCAACCATTATTCTCCCAAACAACTCCTGGATATAACTTGGAAGATGGTGTTGGTAGTTTTGATGACGATTTTCAATAGCCATTTTGGACATAACCCATTTTGGAATGTCGATGTGTTTGTTTAAGAATATAGGCTGCATTTTCCTCCTGGCAGGGCTGGTGGCTGTTTCAGGTTTGCTGTTCTCTCTCTATGCCAAAGACCTTTTTATGAGTAACTCTGGGTGCTATCTCATGCCCCTTTCCTTCATACCTTCTTTTCTCTCTGAATTCCTGCTCAGCTCTCCCAACTCCTTCTTCCCAGTGGTATGGATGTCTGTCATGGGCTCAGTCATTCCCCTTGTTTCGGTAAGACCAGATTAGTCTGTCAACTCAGTACCCAATACCAAATCACTCATTTGCTGGGTCATCTTGCCCCAGTTCTCTCTTCCTCATTAGGAGCATTCCTTGCTCTCTTCTCAGACCAGGGACCATGACAATTGCCTTGTCCCATTCCATGTTCCTCCTGTCCTTCATTCATCCACTCATCTCCTTTCTGTCTCAGGGACTAATGCAGTCATTCTCTTCCCAGCACATTTCCTCTTCCTATTTTGTAACAATATTGTCTGTCTGCTAAATACTGTATGAATCCATTCTGTTCTATCCAGAGAGTGCCAGGAGGCACTTTGTAGTTCAAGATAGCCTTATCCAATGTGAAATGACTGATGGTTGGAAGTATAAAAGGTGAAAGAAGTGCTTGAACCTGGGATTGTGCTAAATAGATGTCAAGAAATGCCCACATGCCCCCTTTTTGTCTTTCTTTACAAATACCCCAGTCAATACTGTTTTGCCCATGTGTTACTAGTTTAGTTTCTGAAATTCCAGTTGTGATTCAACACAATATTTGAAACTACTGTTTTATAGGCAAAGAAGTAGGCAAAGTGATAGACTTTTTAAAAAACTGTCTCAGAGTTCCCAAATCGGTGCTGGTAGGGCTAGCCAACAAGTATTTTCAGATTTTCTGAAATCCCAATTTTTTCATAGTGCATATTGAAATGTATACATAAATTCATTTCTTCCCACTGGCTTTTCTTCCCTCTTGAGCTGTATGGTCCAAAGTTTGTGGCTGAGAAGAGTTCAACTATTCACAAAGCAAAGTGCTGTACCATATGCCTTCTGAGGTAAAAGTGTACTTGTCAAAAAATACAAAGTACATCAAGAAAAAAAAATATTGCCAAGAAGAGAGGTTTCAGTTCATATCTTAGAATATTTCTATATGTTTTCTTGAATTTTTATTACCAGTATTTTGATAATGACCATAAAACCTTTTGCACTCACTTAATCCTCCCATTATCTGTAAAAGAGCAATACTGCATGCTTTAGGTTAATTAGAGCATGATTCCCAGAGCAGCATACGTATTTGCTGGCACTAAAATGAAAACTTTATATTGGTTGGCTAATTTTAATGCTGTTTTACCATTTACCATCTGTCAAAACACAAACTAGTTGTCTATACTGTTCCCTTCCGACCTCTCGCATGGCTAACACTCAGGAGAGAAACACCTGGTTTTATCAGGAAAACTTGCATTGTCACCCACACAGTTGAACTCCGGATCTCATTTTGCAAAGCACAAATATCTCATGCACAGTAGTGGACTCCTTGACATGCTATTTAGGCATGAGATTTCTTGGTGCTTTTTAAAATTGTATATGTTTAATAGGTTCTGTAATTTCCATGTATCTATAACAAACTGGCACCAATCTGCACTCTATTCAGCAAGTAGCATTGCTTTTCCTTTGGTGGAAGTCCTATCTCAGAATCCCACATGAGCAGGGAATATTTAACACTTAGGCAAACTGCCTGCAATAAAACTATTTTGAGTTCTCTTACAGATGATCTGCCCTTTAGATTAGTTCAGGTTCACACAGCTGCACAGCGAATAGAAATATTTCACAGCTCAATAAATGGGGCAGCTGGTATTTTGATTCATCTCAGAGCAATTTCACTGGGAATCAATAAAGTATGGTGCTCATTTTGAACAAAGGAGCGTGTTTGATGGGGTATCATCATTGTCATCATGTCCAGCTTCTAGCTGCCAAGAGATGAATAAATACTTCTCTTAGAGTCTTACATTTTCTAATCTTCATGTACACATTACCATTTTACTTCCCTACCAGCTACTGGCTCACATGCATTTCTTAATAAAAAAAAAAAAGGAGGGGTGGGGGGAAGAAAAAGAAAAAGAAGTAAAAAATGATTAGTGTGTCTTGTATGGAAAATAAAATTTGAGGTTTCCCATGTTTTCTGGAAGGAATTACCAAGTAGGAATACCAGATAGTATCCAACACTCCAGGAGCACCTCACTGTTCTAGAATCAGATTTCCATTTTATATTTTAAGCTCAGTGGTGTTAACCTCTCTGGTTTTAACCTGGCATGTTTTGTACTTGCCAGTACCATTCTCCTCTCTTTTTCATGTTTTAGTTCAGCAGTCTCTAAAACAAGGCTCTAGTCTGTTTCAAGAGCTTTATCTTGCACTATTGTCCACAGAAATACTTCTCAAATATTCATTTTTCTTCTATCAGTGACATTTCCTACATTTTCTGTGAGATGTTGCTTGAAAGGCTATTAACAGCATTTCAGATACTCCTTTATCTGTGAAATGCAAGGATAATTGATTTATTTTGTGGAGATGGAAAGATGGAGCCAGGCTTCACCTCTCTCAATAAAACATAATTTGAAGGTCACTGAAGGTCATATCTCTGACTATTCAAGCCCAAGACTACATTTCTTTTTAGGAAAATATTTTTTTGTTGGCATTTCCCTCATTTGTTCCCTCTGATTTAAACAGAAGTCCTTTGCATGTTTCTCTCAAGCCTAATTTTCAGTGATCATAATTTCCATTAATGCATAATACACCTAAACTGGAAACTCCACTTCTACAATCATGTAGTCTTCACTCATATGATCTCTTTTTAGCCTGGAATTGTCAATACTTGGTCTTAGTCCAAAGTTATTTCCTTTTATTTGTTCTTTCCTTACAGCTAGGACAGGAGAACCTATTCTTAAAAATCCTAAAACTATTCTGCATAGAAAATAACTGAATAGTGAAACCTTGTACGTAGCTAAGAAATAATTTGAGTAAATAAGTTAGCAATTAGGAGTTCTAAGCTCTTCTTTTCTTACTTTGTGTAACAGATCATATCACAAAGTAAGTACTTCACAAAAAAACATATGTATGGGCCAAACTTTATTTTCAGTTTACACCACAGCCTTTTGAGTATGGCCTATTGTCACAGTTTTTCCATAAGTATTCTGTATCATGACATCATGTAATAAACTGATGGAGTTGGGAGAGCTGCTGAGGGAGAACTTCAGTGCCCAAGATGGTCCTGTCCCTCCTGTGTGGTTTCTGGGAGGAAGACACAAGGACCACAACTCCCAAGATAGTCATGTGCTTCCCACGTGGTTTCTAGGTTCCAGGGGCTCCACCCTTTTGCCTCTAATTGGCATTGTGGACTACAGGGTCAGGAGACTCTCCCTTTTCCTTATACAAATATTTTCCATTTTGTCAGATTTACTGCTCTCGATTCCTATCATATTGTATTATCTCACATTCCTTTGGCATTTTAAGTAAAACAGTTTTCTTCTTATCTCACTCCAGCACCTCCTCCTTTCTCACTCCTATACATGGCCTCCGTGAGGGGGTGAGGGTGGGGGAAGGGACTAGGCACTGTCGCAGGGTGATCTTTAATTAACCCACAATGCCTATGAGTTCTGTTAATACCTCCTGTTCCTGCCTCAGCCCATTCAGTGCCTTGTCCTTCAGCAGATATATGATGCCTCCATTTTTTGAGTGCTATGCCCATCACTCCCATCTCAAAAGTGGAGGATGAAATAGCCAAGTCAATGGCATTTTGACCATAGCTGATGGGAATTTGGGCACAAGGATCCCATTGGTTGACAAAAAAGAAGAGTTATCAGTGGGGTAGTCAGAAGAATCTCTTGCCTCATACTCATACCTTTGTATTTTTCGAATGATAGCTGGATTTTTTTCATGTGGACTCTAGTAGACATTGAACATAAATGGCATATGGCATGTAATTTGCCAATTATCTTTATCTGCAGTGTGGTTTCTTTATAGTGACATAACAGAATTGTGTTAACTCTGTTCTGCTAATAATTTCGTATAACCATTATTTGGGTAGAGAGTAAACAAAAATGTGTCTGGATCGCAAGTCTTATGAGGAGTGGCTGAGGGAACTGGGGCTGTTTAGTATGGAGAAAAAGAAGCTCAGGGGAGACCATATTGCTCTCTACAACTGCCTGAAAGGAGGCTGTAGTGAGGTGGGGGTCGGTGTCTTCTCCCAGGTAACTAGAGATAGGATGAGAGGTAACAGCCTCAAACTGTGCCAAGGGAGGTTCAGGTTGGATGTTAGGAAGAACTTCTCTGAGAGAGTGGTCAGGTATCGGAGCAGGCTGCCCAGGGAGGTGGAGGAATCTCCTTCCCTGGAGGTGTTCAAGAAACGTGTAGATATGACATTAGGGACATGGTTTAGAGGGCATGGTGGTGTTGGGTTGGCGGTTGGACTAGATGATCTTGGAGGTCTTTTCTATGATTCTATAATCTGTAGTTAATATATTTTTACCAGTTGGGAAAAAGTTTATTTTATTTCTCAAAAACCCTTTCAGCACTTACTTTATCTTGAATTTCAGTATTCCCCATGCTCCAAACATCTTTCATTTCCTGGAAAGCATTTTGAAGACACAGTTTAAATGTAGTTACAAGAAACAAACACTACTGTTATTGAACTAGTTGGCAACAAAGAAAATAATATTGTAAAGCTTTATATATAGGAAAGGGAACATTCATTTAACTTGCTGTTAAAATAAATTGAAACTCCTGGGATTTTCTTTTTTTTCTTTTTTTCTTGTAGTTTCACAATGGGAAGAAAGGAATTTTAAAGGTATTTAGATGTCTGATTGCCTCTGAAGCCAGTGTTAGCTAGCTTTGTAAACAAAAGCATATAAGCCAAAATAACTGTCTTGGTAAATAACATCAATTTTGCAGAGGTAGAATGTTTGCAGCTCAAAAACTTCTGTGTTTGGCTTTGTAGTCTTCTAACTCAGACCTGGGGAAGAGCTTTTGTTCCCCAAACCTTTCCACTTTTCAGCTGAATAGACTTTATCTTCCTACAAATCTGTAAACAGCTAAACTTGAAAACTTAAGTCCTCAAATTCCTCCTCAAATCCTCCTCAAATTCTGCCTAATTCTATGTGTGTCTACAGCCATATGGTTCTACTTTTTGCCTAGGCATCTGAAATTCTGGGAGTACCCCAAGTCTCATTTTGAGGTGTAGGAAATTTGTTACTGAGGCCAAATTCACAGAATAATTAGAGGATTGAATTGGGAGATAGAGGAAAGCTTCATGTCTTGTCTCTTTTCACTTTGATGGGGTACAGATCTTGTTTCCAGCTCTCCGGTTAGAAACACGAAGCTGTGAAACAAGCTGAGCATGTCTGCATCTCTCCTGTTGCATCTGCATCACTCTGAGGAATAAAATGCAGGCCAAAAGAAAGCAGTGGGAAGGACAACATCGTTCTGCACAGAGGTGACAACATTGAAGAAGAGGAAAATGCCCTGTATTCTGATTCCCTTTACTCAGTCTTTTTAAGCATTACACATTGAACATCCAGTTAGTTACTACCAACATCTCTACTGCATCAGAAATCCTGGCCATACTAGTAATTGTTCTGACCTGGAAGAGTGAAAGGGAGACGGCAGCATGGCTGCAGACTCCTGTAAGCCTTCATGATTGCCCACTACCACCACCTACTACCTAAATTTTGTTGAGCCTTGGCAGTTGTTCTTCATTTGTGATTGGATCTCACCAGATGTGCAGACTCGTAATGTTTCTGATTGTGGTTAGTAGTAGGAAAGGTTTTGGAGAAGTTATTTTAATACAAAAAGGAACATGAGAGAATGAGTCTGGAGATTTTTTTGGAAAAGGCAGATAGAAACACTGGCATTGTTGGGGGAGGGAAAGGCAACTGATTAAGGCAACAGATTAAGGTCTGAGGAGTAGGTCCACCACAGGGTTTAAGCACATAAATCAAGCTACCTGTTCCTGCAGGCAGTTCCTGTGTTTTAGTGGTCATGTTGTAGTTCAATTTGTATTCAACATTGAAGTTTACTGTGTCTGCTTTAGACCCTAATAAAAAGGGATACTTTGGGCTGCATATGTATACTGCCATGTGCATGTCACTTTCTAGATCTGACATTGCATTCCTCATGTCCAGGAGAAGTCTTAGCTGCTCAGCAAACTCAGCTCCAAGTTAATAAATAGCCCAGAGACAGATTTTTGATACATGTTGCTATAATTAAAAACATGGCTATTGTAAAACAGATAAATCTCCGACTTCTATTAGATTTACTTTGCTATAAGTTTCCAAGAAATATGTTTTTTTAACCACTGGACTACAGTTTATCAACCTTGGATTTTTTTTTTAAAGTGTTCTTTCTCCTGGGGAAAAAAAAAAATCGTATTCAGACTGAACATGGGAATGTTACAACCGACTTTTTCCCACTGTCCAAAGTCTAATGTATAGGAAATTGCTGTCTACTTCTGGTGAGGAGGCCAAATGTGTATTGTGTATAACAGCCAGCCAAATGTGCCTTTAACTGCCAGCAATTCAGAAAAAAAGAANAATTAAATAAATATATTCTGAAAAATAATGGGATACTGTGAGTGCTAAATGATTTTTTGTTGTGTTCTGTCACCTTTCTAATTCCTTCCTTATTTTCATGTGATATTAAGATTTTTTTTCCCTGTCATTTATAATCTTTGAAAATTTAATAGTGTTGATTTTTGCTAAATAGCATTTAATTACAGGATAATTCTATACACAGCTTGGCTGTGTACAGAATGCTTAGCAGTCAAGGTCTTTGAAAATACTCCATAAATGCAATGAACAAATTCCAGACTGAGGGAAACAATCCTTCTTTAGAAATGGAAATATGGTAAAAAATTGTAGACGGATATAAATTTCCAGCTTATTCTTTTATAGGCAGTTAGATATGGAGCATTTCTGAAGGCTAAGCCAGCAGGAAAGGCACAGCAGATTTTCTGCAGGAATTTCCTTCCTCCACATGCCCTTCTGGGGCTGTCCCCAGCTGTTCAGCTGAGTCTGGGGCCAAATTCTCTAATTGGTTGTTGCTTGTTTCTCTTCTCCAGTAGTTCCTGCCTGTTGTGTTTTATTTTTGAAGGGTAGAATGAATAGCAATATTTCCTCACTTGCAACTTGTTTCTCTAGGCTAGCCACAAACTCATAAAACTCTGAATGACCTAAAACACTTCATCAGACATAAAAAGAAAGTCACTTATTTGAGATCCAGACCTAGAAATAAAATGAGGACTAAAGCTGGAGGCTGAGTCTCAAGGTATGACAATATACCTGGAGTGAGAGAAAGAAGGAGATCAGTGAGTGAAAGAATGACAGAAAATAAATGAAAAAAAAAAAAAGGGGGGGGGGGGGGGCGGAAAACCCCCGCTTAAACTCCGA
>VXAV01010904.1:216228-227805 GCA_013399715.1 Alectura lathami
TTTTTTGCTAAAGTTGCTTTATGTGCAGGTTTCTCTGAGCAGATCTTGGCTTCCTTAGCAGCACAAGGAAATAAGCAAAAACCTCGATTAGAGATATTTTACTCTCTGAAACATGATATTGCAGGGTGTGGGTGTCTTTGAAACACCATTAATAGGCTAAAGACAGTTTTCAATATGAAGAAGAAAAAAGAAAAAGGGATGCATAAAAATCTAAAAAACAGAGATACACTTGGTTTATTGGATGGTTCTTGTGTACAAGTATAGATGAGAGATCTAACACAAAGATTCTCAGGTCTTTTGCCCTAAATTATCAAATTACCTAGTAAGATTCAGGAAAAAATCTTGCATTATTAGATGCCAATGTGTGAGTACAACATGTAGATGTAAAGTGCACACATAATTATAAACAGGTGCCTAATAACAATATCATTTCCCTATATTCAGTGTCCATCTGATATAGACCATGGAAGGTAAGATCCAAACATAATTCTGTTTACATTTGCATACACATAGTAAGGAAAATGTTAGTTTGAACACTTCTTTTCTTCTCTAACCCTTCGAGCCTCTTCCTTCTCTCCCTCTTCTCTCTATTTTAAAAGGTATAGGGTGGAAAAATCCATTGGCTCGATTTATTTCTGGATAGTTCCAGCAATTAAACTGGTCTGTGAACCGCCCTTTACCCCACATTTTTGCAGACTTGGTTCTTCCCTACTCAGAATCAGCAAACTTTACAGCCATCTGTAGACATGTGGGTGCTTCTACCTCTAGTCTTATTCCATGTGTGCTGTAATCTCAGGTCTTTTGAAGGGAAACAAAATACAGAGGCAAAAGAGATCATGATGAGCCTGGCACTCCTTACTCTTACAGAATTGTAGAATCATAGAATTGTTTGAGCTACATAAGGTTGCTCGGATCTCTACCCAGCCTGACCTTGAAGGTCTGCAGGGATGGGGCATCCACCACCTCTCTGGGCAACCTGTGCCAGTGCTTCACCACCCTTATTGTAAAAAAACTTTTACATATATCCAGCCTAAATCTCTCCTTTCTCAGTTTGAAATTGTTCCCCCTAGTCCTATCACAACAGGCCCTGCTAAAGAGTCTGTCCCCTTCTTTCTTGGAGCCCCCCTTTAGATATTGAGAGGCCACTGTCAGGTCTCCCCAGAGCCTTCTCTTCTCCAGGCTGAACGGCCCCAACTCTCTCAGCCTGTGCTCACAGGGGAGGTGTTCCATCCCTTGGATCACTTTTGTGGCCCTCCTCCGGATGCGCTCCAACAGATCCATGTCCCTCCTGTCCTGAGGACTCCACATCTGGACGCAGCACTCCAGGTGGGGTCTCACCAGCGCAGAGCAGAGGGGCAGGGCCACCTCCCTTGCCCTGCTAGCCATGCTTCTTTGGATGCAGCCCAGGATGTGGTTGGCTTTCTGGGCTGTGAGGGCACACTGCTGGCTCATGTCCAGCCTGTCATCCTCCAGTACCCCCAAGTCCCTTTTGGCAGGACTCTGCTCAATCCTTGCCTCCCCCAGCTTGTCCTGATAGCAGGGGTTGTGACAACTCAGGTGCAAGACCTTGCATTTTGCTTTGTTGAAGTTCATGACATTTTCCTGGGCCCACTGCTCCAGCCTGTCTAGGTCCCTCTGGATGGCATCCTGTCCCTCAGCTGTGTTGACCACACCACACAACTTGTTGTCATCTGCAAACTTGCTGAGGGTGCACTTGATCCCAGTGTCAATGTCATTGTTGGAGATATTGAAGAGTATTTGTCCCAGAACAGACCCCTGAGGGATGCCACTCATCACTGATTTCCATCCAGACATTGAGCCATTGACCACCACTCTCTAGATGCAATCTACAGCCAGTTCCTCATCCATCACAAAGTTGATCCACCAAATCCATATCTTTCCATTTTAGAGAGAAGGATGTTATGGGGGACCGTGTCAAAGGCCTTCCTGAAGTCCAGATAGATGACATCTGTAGCTCTTCCCTCATCCACTGATGCAGTTACACCATTGTAGAAGGCCACCAGGTTGGTCAGGCAGGACTTGCCCTTGGTGAAGCCATGCTGGTTGTCTTGCATCACCTCCCTCTTTTCCCTGTGCTTTAACATGGCTTCCAGGAGGATCTGTTCCATGATCTTCCCTGGCACAGAGGTGAGGCTGACAGGTCGGTACTTCCCTGGGTCATCCTTTCTATCTTTCTTAAAAATGGGTGTCACATTGCCCTTCTTCCAGTCACCAGGGTCTTCTGACTGCCATGACTTATCAAGTATCATAGACAGTGGCTTGGTCACTGCATGAGCCAATTCCCTCAGGACTCTGGGATGTATCTTGTTGGGACCTATAGACTTATGGATGTTTAGGTTCCTCTGGTGGTCTGGAACCTTATCTTCGCTTACAGTGGGCTCCCTAGTCCACACCTTTCAACCCATCCACTCAAGGGATGCATGAAGAGCAGTTGTTGTGGAAGACTGAGGCAAAAAAAATTTTTGAACACCTCAGCCTTCTCCTTGTCTGTGGTTACCAGCCTGTCTGTACTGCTCACTAGGGAGGGGATGCCCTCTTGAACTTTCCTTTTCCAGTTGATAAACCTATAGAAACCTTTCTTATTTTAATTTGCACTCCTCGCCAACTCCAGGTCCAGCTGGGCCTTGGCCTTCCTGACCCCTTCCCTACACAGCCAAGCAGCATCCCTATAGTCATTCCAGGATACCTCTCTCTGCTTCCACTCTCTGTGCATTTTCTTCTTGCTCTCCAGTTTGACCAGCAGGTTGCGGTTCAGCCGTGCTGGTCTCCTGCCTTCCTTTCCTGACTTGCTACACCCGGGGATGGAGAGCTCTTGGCCACTAAGGAAAACATCCGTAAAGGTCTGCCAGGTCTGCTCCGCTCCCTTGTCCTTCAGAACAGTTTCCTAGGGGGTTTTGTTGACTAACACCCTGAAGAGCTGGAATTTGACTTTCCTAAAAGTTAGGGTCCTGATTCTACTCTTTGTCTATCCATACCCTCAGGAGTGTGAACTCCACCATGGCATTATCATTAGAGCCCAGGCAGCCTCCTACCCTGATACCACCAATCAGTTCACTTGCATTTGTGAGCAACAGGTCCAGGACTGCATCTCCCCTGGTGGGGGTCTCTATTACTTGGCTTAAGAAGTTGTCCTCAATGCATTCCAGGAGCCTCCTGGATTGCCTGCAGCTCACCTTGCTACTTTTCCAGCAGATGTCAGGGTGGTTGAAGTCCCCCGATTAGATGCCTCCAGTAGCTGGAGGAAGAAGGCTTCATCCTTCATCAACAGGCTCTGCTTGGTCAGGTGGCCTGTAGTAGACACCAACCACAAGCCTCCCTTTGTTGCCTTGATCTCTAACTCTCACCCATAAGCTTTCAGCTTGCTCATGGCCATTCTTCAGGGACAGCTCTTCACACTCTGTTCCGTTCTTGATGTAGGGTGTAACATTGCCTTTCTTCCAGTTATGAGAGACTTCACCTGACTGCCATGACTTTTCCAATATCATAAAGAGTGTCCTGGTGACTGCATCAGCCAATTCCCTCAGGAACTCTTGTTAACAAGCTTCTTTGATCTGCAAGTTTGCTACTAGAGGTCACGGATGTCCTGATTCCCGTGACTCCTGGGAGTGGTAAGGATGCATCAGCACTTGAATCATTGTTTGGAGAGGCATCTGTGAGGTACTTCTGCCTCTACTGAGCTGCACAGCTAAGCATGCAATACCAAAGATGAGGTGGCAGGAGCTTTAGTTTAGCTTTTAGCTTCAGCTCCACTTCCTCTCTGCTGCTTCCCCCTCACCAGCCTTTGCTGTCATCTTGTGTGGGACTGAACCAGCTGGTCGTGGGGGAACAGGCACTGCTCATTATATTAGTCAAGTTGAAGAGGGTCAGTTGAAAAATGAAGGTTATTCTGATGAGTGTGATATCAATCTGATATTATTAGCTGTCAATATCGTGCGTTCCCTGTGAGTTTTTTGTAAATGACCATGGCAAAAATTTAGAAGTTTCCTTAAGGAAAAAAAAAAAAAAAAGAAGGGGAGAGGTGTAAAATGACAGAGATCTCAGGAATCTCCATACTTTAATTGGGCATAAAGTAATTGCCAACAAACACTTAAAGTTGTATTTCTTCTGCCTGTCTCAGCTGGATTTGCTTGTATTGGTAGATGAAACCCTAAAATAAAAAGCTGTTTGGAGCTGGACTTTGAGAGTTCCTTCTGAGGAGAGAAGAAAACATCTGCCTTTTCTGCTAACACACTGCAAAGGTGTACCCACCAACGCTTGGTTTCCAAATCCAATAGAATGGGAATGTTTTAGATGCTAAAATAACCACTCTTGATCACTCTCTTTAGCTATTTATATTTTTCTCTTTAAATATCCTATTTATTAATAGTGTTCATTATTAGCATAAAGGACACCCTGCATTCACCAGTCAGCAGGTAGCAGACATCTCATGTCAGCTATTTTTTAAGCAGCATAATTTACAAAGCAAACTGTACAACTTCCAGTTTGATTCATTTGCTGATGCTTATTCTGATTCATTTACAATTATGCCAGTAATTGGTGTAACTGTTTTGATGCATTTGGAAAATGTCCAGAAGTGGATATCCTAATTATAGATTTATCCCAGTGAGAGATAGTCACATTGTATAATAACCACCTTCCTCATCTATCAGGAAGTGCTATGTCTATTCCTAAGGTAAGTGACTATTGAAGGCTGTGCTCTATTAGAATACTATGGACCAAATAGGAAAACTCAAAGGAGGTATGACTGCTCGTCCTCTGATGGTGCCCATTCAGATACTGGGTGCTTAGAAATGCAAAATCTCTACCATCCAGATCCAATGCAAGCTGGCATTTCATTTTCTTTTGTGCCCATGAGAGAAGTCCAATTCCAGTGGAGCTGAAACCAAAGTCCTCTATAGCACACCTGAAGGGCAGTCCTCAGACTAGTGCCAAAAAACGGAAGATGGTGAGGACCTGCCAGGACTGGAAACTTTCATGCAGGGCATACATAGCTAGTTCACAGTTCATAGAAAATCCTGAGTGGGAAGAGACCTGCATGGAGTTCAACCCCTGGCCCCACACAGCACCACCCCAAACCCAAACCCTGTGTCTGAGAGCGGTCCTTGAACTCCAGCAGCTCGGGGCCGTGCCCACTGCCCTGGGGAGCCTGTTCCATGCCCAGCACCCCCTGGTGCAGAACCTTTCCCTAACCCCCAGCCTGACCCTCCCCTGACACAGCTCCATGCCGTTCCCTCGGGCCCTGTTGCTGTCCCCAGAGAGCAGAGATCAGCGCCTGCCCCTCCGCTCCCCTGGGAGGGAGCTGGAGGCCACCATGAGGCCTCCCCTCAGCCTCCTCTGCTCTGGGCTGAGCAAACCAAGGGACCTCAGCTGCTCCTCACACATCTTGCCCTCCAGACGTTTCCCCATCTTCACAGCCCTCCTTTGGACACTCTCTAACAGCCTTATGCCCTTCTTCCACTGTGGCACCCACACCTGCCCCCAGTGATCGAGGTGAGGCCGCCCCAGGCAGAGCAGAGCGGGACAATCCCTGCCCTCGCCCAGCTGGCAGTGCTGGGCCTGGTGCACCCCAGGGCACAGTTGGCCCTTTGGGCTGCCAGGGCACACTGCTGGCTCATGTTCAACTTGCTGTCAACCAGAACCTCCAGATCCCTTTCTGTGGGGCTGCTCTCAAGACCCTTGTCCTTTCATCTGTACATATATCCAGGCATTCTCCAAAAGGCAGGAGGATCCAGATTTCAGCCAGGCTTTTCTTCTCAGACACCCATGCATGATCACACCACTTGTGCATCCCTACGTCTTGGTGGGTGATAGGTCTTGGCTGATAGTAGCCCACCCTGCACTGGGGGACGCCCTCTCTCCATGCATCTGATACTGCTACCACAGCACTGTCTACACTGCCCAGCCTGGGCCACATGCTGGCAGCATTTACAGCAACTGCGAAGACATGAAAGTACACCTGATGCAGGAGAGGATGCTGGACACTAGAGAACTGAAGTCTCCTCTGGCAGAAAGTTTAGAAATCTTTAACCTGCAGTCAACTAAACCAGCTCTTTTCATACAGGCTAAACGAGTGAACTGCATGAGGACTTTTACTTCTGATTTTACATGATCATAACATTTAATGAAAACTGCAGAGTTTTGTGAATAAAGAAGTTAAATGAGTCTTTTTTCCTTTACATCTCAGAAGATATAAAAATAAATAAATAAATAAATAAAAAAGAACAACTCCCCCAGTTCCTTAAACTACACTAACTACCTGTTTCACTACAGACCAGTTTTTGTGCAACAAGCTCAGGGCTGCTCCCAACTCTTGATAAATTGTCTGAGTTGCTGCTTCCACCAGAAGAAGGTTCGATAAAGTCAGGCTGAATGCAGTATCTATCATCAGACTACTCAACAGAACATTCCTCTTAGCTTAAAAGCAAGGTTGTATGCATCTATTCTAGATCCAAAATGGCTCTGTAACAGCTAGATTAAGCACGTCCTTGCCATCGCTGTATAGAATATATCTATATATAAAATAATCAGAAATACTTGATGTTACACTTTGCACAATTTGTTCTCAGTTCATTCTGAGATATCAAAACCACTACCAATTCTGCAACTAGTAACAAGTTTTGAGTACTTTCTAATTAAAATATTGAATATTTTGTACCATAATATTTCCATCCTTTCACTCTTTTATAATGAGTGAACTTTGCAAGACAAAGACAAACAGGTTCAACTTTACCATCTTCGGAGAGAATGGTTATGCTTTCGTAAGGTAGGAAAAAAAGTTCTTCACTTTACATGACACAGTGAACTGAAACAGTCAAGTAACGTTTGACTTTTCTGTAACTGGAAGTCAATAGAAAATTTTAAAATTTGTTTTAATTTCACTTACATCCACCACAAAGTCTAAACCAAGTGTTTTTGTTGCGTAGCTGAAGCTATTTCCTGCTGTTGATTTTTTGTCAATTTTATTTCTACGAAATGAAACAGATTTAAAGTGGCAATTGAATTTATCCAAGAATATATATATGAGTCACTTTGAAATCTGACATATTTTGCCATCTTGTGGCTCTCCCTGTTCCATAATTTCATGCATAGAGTAAATAACAAATAGCATCCATTATATGACGGTGGTTCCTAAGGGCCTAAATAGTATGTAAGTCAAAATTGCCTGTTAGAGAAGTGTTTACAGACAAAATGCCATGACAAAATCCATATTTGATTTTAACAGGGATGTAATTAAATCCAAACTACAAACTTACGTCTGGTTAACACTTTTTTTCTATTTTACACACCAAAGTTCATCGCTTAGGTTTGTAAATATATCACAATTTTTCAGAAACCTAACACTAGAAATAAAAAAGTCCCCTAATTTTCAGGGTGACAGATTAAAAAAAAAATCACAGCTGCTTGCTCTATATGTTACAATGACCATCAGCAGAATGATCAATAGAATGAAATTGGGGAGATTGTTGAGATTGTAACAGTGGTTTTCTAAGAATATTCAAAAAGAACTTTTTCAAAACACTATTTGTCCAGAACCATCAAGCATGTAGAGAAGGGTTAATAAAAAAAAAAAAAAAAAAAAAGCCACCATCTACAAGGGCATTATCTACTTTGTAATTTATAACATCACCTCTAGCCTTTCAATTTCCACAATCTCTATCTTGGGAGAGATAGGGGCTAGCAGCAATTTGTGAGCATCTTTCCTTGGAAGGATTATTCCATCTGCTGCTGATAAACCCACATAAGAATAAATCTTATTCTTTTAGCTGGAATCAAACAACATTGCCTTCATTGATTTATTTTCTCTTTGTTTCCTCCAGCAGTCTCCTCTGATTTATTTTCTTGCATTTAGGATATCACAAAAGCAAATTGATGTTTGCATTAACAAAAATGTATTTAACTGCTTTAGCTGCCACTCCAGGATCCATTTAAGAGTCCACAGAAACTAGCACAGAGACCCAGCACCAGGGTGCCATCTTACTCTGCTTTCACCTTTTCTTTGTATGTTCACCCTGTTATGGTATGTATTTTTTCAAAGAAAGATTTCAAACCTCTATGACTATTCAATGCTGAACACAGATTTTCAGCCTAGAATTGAGCCCTATTATTACACCTGCTTGGCAATATCTTTGCATTTCACCAAATTTTAGAAAGTAATGTGTAATGCAATTTTATCAGCAATAATTTTTCTTTACATAATAGAAAATCAGCTATAGGGAACACTCAAGAACATCATGAAAATTACAAGCAGAGAAAACCACATGCTCTTCATTTATAAAAAGATTAACCAAAGTAGCTAAGGTTTATATATCCTTTTCTCTGCTAGAACAGAAACTCTTGTTCTAAATGGAATAATACAATTCTATTATTACTTCACTATTGTTTTATTATATTGAGCTATATTTCAGCATGTTAGGGAATGTCAGTTATTGTGCCCACAGACCTTTCAAATTTTAATGAGTTTTATTCTGTCTTGGATTTTTTTTTTTCTGAAAATCAACATTCCCCTTTTCTCCCATTCTTCTTTGCTTATTTATTCTGAAATTATAATGCAAGAGTCTTTTCTGAGTTGCCGATGAGACATAAAACTATAGCTGTCTCTTTTGCTGAATGCCTAACTCTACAGGAGAGATTTTTCTTCCAGAAATAGTTTGTATTGAAGAAAAATAACATATTTTGGTGAAATACTACACAGTCTTGTGCCTTTCATTGTCTGGCTCTTTTGCTTTCTCCTGCAATTGCAGTGAAATTCTACAGGTAAATTTAAGAAATCTATAAAAGAAGACTTGACAGTCATTTTTAAATCTTGGATTCTGTAGGGAATCTTGTGAAAGATAACTGGAACGAAACCAGAGCTGGGGGAGCTGATAGACACAGCACAGTGCCCTGGCAAAATGGTGTAAAAGCTATGCTTCATAGCTCTGGCAAGAAGAATTTGCTTGTAGATAATTAATGGACATGTATTTAGCATAATTGCTAAAGTCACCATTTCTTGGTTTGCTTTTCAGTTCTCTGAAGCTAAAACATTACAATACTTGCATTACAATACAGGTAACCATGGAGGCGAAACAAAGCTAAAATGTGCAAATGTACCTAGTCCAAGCAATATGCTTCAGTGGTGCTGATTTCCTTAAAATAACATCATATCATGCTTTAGACCCTATTACTTCTCAGGCATAAGTCGTTATGCAGGTCCAAAAGAACAGAAGATATGTAACAAAAGCTGTGGCATTGCCCAGGACTCGGCAGGAAAAAACGTGTTCACATCTGTCTTGATCCTGATGGAGCTCTGAAGGATAAATTAGACAAAATAATGCTCCCCAAGTAATCTACTATGTATTTTTTTCCTTCAGAATTGGAAAAAAATCTCTTTTTTTTTTAATTTCAAATATGCTCTTAAAATTTATTATTTGTGAATATATTTTTTTACTCCCTAGCAAACCAAACAAATGGACACAACAGAAGAAAAATGATAGAGTAGGTCAGAGAGTGCTGATAAGAGTTTTCTTTGGTGAGAACAGTTAATATTGGAAGATGGCAGTCTGTCAAACCTTAACATTTTCATAAAAATGTGTCATTTTAAACAAAACTTCATTGCAAAGTCTGTGCAGCTCCAGGACAAAAGATGAGGAAAAGAATTTAAAAAAAAAAACAGCTTCACAAATTTACTAACAGGAACATGCTAAAGAAATGTCCCGAAGCTGTTGAAGAATTACATGCAAATCCCCTACTGTTTTGGATCGATGGGGAGTAGTTAATCCTTCTCAGTCCCTTCTTTGGAAGATGTTCTTCATTATTTATTGCTCCCAAAAAAGAAACTGAATCTGTTATCTGTATGTGAGGGCACTCACTGGAGATGTGGAGTGCCAGCCCTGAGTCAGTTAGAGCTGGGATTTGACCCATGATGAATACTTTACCCACAGTGTCATGGTGCGGTATCTCTCTGTGTTGGTTTTTCCTTTCCTTTCCTTTCCTTTCCTTTCCTTTCCTTTCCTTTCCTTTCCTTTCCTTTCCTTTCCTTTCCTTCTTTTTCTTTNCCTTGCCTTTTCTTTCCTTTCCTTTCCTTTCCTTTCCTTTCCTTTCCTTTCCTTTCCTTTCCTTTCCTTTCCTTTCCTTCTTTCCTTTTCCTTGGTGAAGAATTTGTTGGTTGGCTTTGTGTGGCTCTGTGATTTTTCTGTTACCATTTCTGAGAACTTTCTTCACTAAATCCTCCTTGTCTGAGACAGAAATAAAAATAGTTGGCCCTAATAGTAGTGCTTCAATTCTCAAGCAGGACGCACATCCAATACTGTGAATACCCAAAGTTCACACCGGAAAAAAAATGTAACTGCAAAATGGCATTTCCATTATGAACTGCTGTGATTTCATCATTAACTGCCGCAAAATAGGTATTGAGTAAGAAAGGGTCAACCTGATAACCAGATCCACTGCATTTCAGGAATTCAGGAGGTAGCTGTTGAAGTTACCTTTTCATGTAGTTACTTTTATGTAAGAGATTCATAATTTACAAAGGAGTACTTTGTTCTTAAGTTGTGAAAGGTACTGCCAATATCCGTTTGCTTAGTTGCCCTGAAACATTCCCTGAAACTGTACTGGAAGAACATGTACAGTTATGCTGATGCCTTATAATCCTCTTTTAATATCTTTGAAAAAAATTCCAACACAATTCCAAAGCTTCAAAACAGTGTTGTTTAAACTTAAATATCCTGCATTCTTGATTCCCCAGTGACATCTCTTTTCAAAGACACCAGACAATGTTTGCTCCTTGAATGTTTATTAAACACTTTCTCTTTCACTAATTTAAATGGGTCCTACCACTCACCAGGAAAATATTTAATTAGTCTGGAATGTTCTCGGCCCAGAAACTTATCTGGGAAACAAGAAGATCCTGCAGATACAGCCCCTGTGCAGTAAAGCCATAAAGTGGCACAGAGAACAAATTTCCTCTACAAGATCTATCAAGATGTGTTTTGTATATTGTACCAATATAACTGAGACATAGCTTTGAAAATTGCAATAATTGCTATGAAGTTACTTTTTTATTATTTTTAAGTTCTGCTTCTGGCAGAAATAATACAGCTTTCATTTCTCCTACATGTATATATGTATATAGAATATGATAGATTTTTGTATGCATGATCATTAACTTTTTTTTTTTTTTTTTTTGGGTGCTCCAGTCCATACATTAAATAGACAGTATTGATTAAGAGGGTATTCATCCTATTCTTTTACACGTATCAGTCATTCCGTGGATTGCCATAGCTACTGTGTAATGTGCCAAGCATAGGCATTTCTGTGTTGCTCACTCTAACCTCATCATGTTCACAATAATCAAAATAAATGACTTCATTTTTTACGTGGAGCTTGAGAGCGGAAAAACAGAATTACCTCTAATTTTAAGTTAGGGAAATAAAGTAGAGCGAGAGGGAAAAAATCTCCTAAAATGAAGGGCAAAACCCAGCTCCATACCTAGAATCACAGGGGAGCACTGTAACAAAAGTAGAGAGAAAATTCAGTTTTTCAGGATGACTTATAAGGACATATACCATAGAGTCCTTT
>VXAV01010904.1:228176-261250 GCA_013399715.1 Alectura lathami
AAAAAGGTGCGATCTATCTGCTCCAGATCTGGCTTTGAAGACAGATTTAACGTAACAAGTAACGTAAGGTCTTTAGAGGCACCCTATAAAGGAGCCTGTGAACAGAATATGGTATTCCAAAAACCATGCAGGGCCTCTCAAAGATGGAGTAATTAATCCATTCGATACTCTTCCTGATGGTTCGGCGCATCACAGGCACACCGGCTTTGGGTGGTCAAAGAAATCAAAGCTGAGTAACAGGTTGTAGGGAAGCTTTAGATAGTAGACATCAAATACTTGCAAAACATTTCCTTTTTTTCTTTATTGAATGAAATGCTAATAACTCCTTTAACCAATTTCTTCTTATTTTCATAGACCCATGGAAATTTATAATGTTTGACATCTAACGTACTGCTTCATTTTCAGCACCTGGAGCACTGAAACCTGAGGACAGATGGAAGGAAAGGAGCTCTAGGACTGGGAAGAGGTCATCTTTGAGGGCCACCTGGAAAACAAGTTAATATTCATTTACCCCACTGCTCAATGGGTACAAACCGACATCGAGGTTTGCCTGATGTAGCAACGAACCCGCCCTGGGATTTTGGGGGTGAAGGGCTTGTAGGTGTGTTTGCGAGGCAGGTGTCACTAGATGGCACTGTTACAAGAGCTTTCAGCAGGTCTTGTGGGCGAGCAGCAGGCTATGGCCGCACACCTCAGCAGTTTGTGCTCTGGCTGTTTCGGTGGTGGAAGTGGGTGGGTGGGAAAGTAAGGGCTCAAATGGCAAGGGACCTTGTTTTCTTACACTTTTTACAATGGGATTATTCGCGGAGGCGGACTCACTGTCTCAAGCCAGGGGCTGCTGTCAGCTGAGCTCCTGAAACACCAATTTGGATGTGACTTGATTGTGCCCACCTGCCACCTGGCAAATAATCTGGAGAAATGTATTACACAGTTACACATGTAAATTGAGAATTTACACAGGGAAACTGCCACTCATTGTCCCTCTAAAGAGATGCTCATGCAGAAGGCCTAGAAATCACATGGTTCTTGGCAGAGGGACAACAGTGTTCTAGCACCTAAGTGTCATGTAAAGGAGAAATTGTCATTAATTGCACATCAATATGAGAAAACAGACATAGAATGGCTTGGGTGGGAAGGGGCCTTAAAGCCCACCCAGCCCCAACCCCTGCCATGGGCTGGCTGCCACCCACTGGATCAGGCTGCCCAGGGCCCATCCAGCCTTGAGCACCTCCAGGGATGGGGCACCCACAGCTTCTCTGGGCAGCCTGTGCCAGTGCCTCACCACCCTCTGAGTGAATAATTTCCTCTTAATATCTAATCTAAATCTCCCCATTTTTTAGTTTTAGTTTAAAAGTGTTATCTCTTGTTCTATCCTATCCAGTCTGTGCACTAAAACCTCTCCTGTAATCCATTACAAACCAAATTTATTTTGGCCATTCAAATAGCTGGCTCTCACTTTTAGCTCTGAGGTAAGGTCTTAGCATCTGTATATTTGATTCAACAAAGAAGTTTTATGTCATTTTTGGAGATATTCATATTTTCCTCTGAAATCTGTTCAATATATTCATCAACGACTTGGATGAGGGGATAGAGTGTACCCTCAGCAAGTTTGCTGATGATACAAAACTGGCAGGAGTGGCTGACACACCAGAAGGGTGCGCTGCCATCCAGCGAGACCTAGACAGGCTGGAGAGTTGGGCAGGGAGAAACTTCATGAAATTTAACAAGGGCAAGTGTAGAGTCTTGCATCTGGGCAGGAATAACCCCAGGAAGCAGTATAAGTTGGGTACTGACCTGTTGGAGAGCAGCGTAGGGGAAAGGGTCCTGGGGGTCCTGGTGGACAGCAGGATGACCATGAGCCAGCACTGTGCCCTCGTGGCCAAGAAGGCCAATGGCATCCTGGGGTGTATTAGAAGGAGTGTGGTTAGTAGGTCGAGAGAGGTTCTCCTCCCCCTCTACTCTGCCCTGGTGAGACCACATCTGGAGTATTGTGTCCAGTTCTGGGCCCCTCAGTTCAAGAAGGACAGGGAACTGCTGGAGAGGGTCCAGCGCAGAGCCACCAAGATGATTAAGGGAGTGGAGCATCTCCCTCATGAGGAAAGGCTGAGGGAGCTGGGTCTCTTCAGCTTGGAGAAGAGGAGACTGAGGGGTGACCTCATTAATGTTTATAAATATGTAAAGGGTGGGTGTCAGGAGGATGGAGCCAGGCTTTTCACTGTGACATCCAGTGACAGGACAAGGGGCAATGGGTGCAAGCCAGAACATAGGAGGTTCCGCTTAAATATGAGGAGAAATTTCTTCACAGTGAGGGTGACGGAGCACTGGAACAGGCTGCCCAGAGAGGTTGTGGAGTCTCCTTCTCTGGAGACATTCAAAACCCGCCTGGATACGTTCCTGTGCGATCTGATCTAGGTGTCTATGCTCTTTTTGGAGTTTTGTTATTTAGCCCTTCTTACAGTCTCTAGAGTCAGCATGGTTATTATTAAAACAGCCTCTTAGAGGTCTGTTCTTTGGAGCTATTGCTCTGAATGCTGATTTGTCCATCTGGGGCTATAGCTCTGACAGAGACAAGGTGCAGTGAAATCTTTGTTTTAGAAAGGACTATTCAAAATGATCTGAAGTCCTTTCTAAATAAAAACAAAAGCCAGATAGCACCTGGAAAATGGAAAAAGTAGGAGTGCATGTGCTCTGGGATGGAGAAAATGATGAACAGTGTCATTTCCATGATGTTTTGCCTTGTGTTGTGTACATGCTCTGCTAGGAGACTTGCCTCTTGGGCAGATCATAGAAAGCGGAAAGAAAGCAGAAGCAAAGGTCAAGCACAGCTGAAATCCCTGCTAGTGCACCTGAGGTATTTGCTGCAAACAGCAGGCAAGGACCAGGCTAAGCAGGCAAGAAACTGTCACCCCCTGAGAGCTTACTGTTTCCTTCTGTGTTTGGGAGAATTCAGCATCCATCGATCCAGACCTGCATGAGGATTTGTGCACAGCTGTAAGTAAATGACATTATCTCACATTTACATTTCCTCCAAAGGAGATAATTTTTCCTCCAATCCCTAATCATATGGAAATGTTTTCTTTTTTTTTTTTCAAATGAAACAATGTTTCATTCTTTCTAAAATTTACAGAGAACTCAATCAAAACCTCTTTACTTGAGTTTTTAATTACTATTTTTTTGCTTCAATAAATATCAAGCAAATTTCAGGTGTCTGTGCTGCAAATATTTTCAAGCTCTTTCGCCTACCAAAGGTAATCATAGTGAGTTATTTCATTTCTTTTTACTCTTGATGCAATTTCACAATCACATATCCTTCTTTTCTCCTCTTCACTCACTGTGTTATTTGCATACACACACAAAAATCCAGTGTAAATAAACCATCTTTCTCTTGAATGTATAAATTACAGCAAAGTGATTTATACATTAGCAACATAGCGTTAAATGCTGCCAACTCCCACTAACTAAGAGCTATACCTGTAGGAGTTGCTCAGACAAGAGGTGATCACGAGTCTAAGTGCAGCAGTCAAGGCACCACACCTGGAAGGGTTGAGATTTGGGCTCCTGTCTCTAATTTAACGTAACAGTTAACATAAAGCGCTTTTTAAACATAGATAATAGGGCCAGGGCCCTAATACCATCCCTGTTACTAGCTAACCTGTGCAGGCAAAGTGAAAGTAATACCAGGTCAATACACTCCATACTCCTTACTGTCCCTCCATAGAATCATAGAATCATACAGTCATAGAATGGCTTGGGTTGGAAGGGACCTCAGAGATCATCTAGCTCCAACCCCCCTGCCCTGGACAGGGCTGCCAGCCACTAGCTCACTAGATCAAACTGCCCAGGAACCCATCCAGCCTGGCCTTGAACACAGCCAGGGATGGGGCAGCCACAACTTCTCTGGGCAGCCTGTGCCAGCGCCTCACCACTCTCTCAGGGAAGAATTTCTTCCTGATGGCCAACCTAAACCTCACCTCTTTCAGTTTTAGCCCATTCCCCCTTGTCCTACCATTATCCACCTGTGTAAAAAGTCAGTCACCCTCCTGTCTGTAAGCTCCTTTCAAGTATTGGAAGGCCGCAATGAGGTCTCCCCGGAGCCTTCTCTCCTCCAAGCTGAACAGTCCCAACTCCCTCAACCTTTCCTCATAGGAGAGGTGCTCCAGCCCTCTGATCATTTTGGTGGCCCTCCTCTGGACCCGCTCCAACAGCTCCACATCCTTTCTGTACTGGGGGCCCCAGGCCTGGACACTGTACTCCAGGTGAGGCCTCACAAGGGCAGAGTAGAGGGGGATGATCCCCTCCCTCTCCCTGCTGGTCACCCCTCTCTTGATGCAGCCCAGGATGCCATTGGCCTTCCTGGATGCAAGAGCGCACTGACGGCTCATGGCCAGTCCAGTATCCTTAGAATCAACTGTACAGCATCAACAATGCTTATGGTGTTTTCCTAGGAGCTGGAAATAATGAGTTCATGTTTTTTTAGAGAAAATATTAGCACAATCTATGAAAGCTTAAAAGAAAAAAAAAAAAAGCTCAAGCCAGAACACAGGAGATTTCTTAGCTTATCTCTGTGTCTGTTACTGGTGAAACCATGCTGAGAATAACAGATTTGGTTCTGGCAAATACAGTGGAAGAAAGGCATTGAACTGATATGTTCAAAGAAGAGCTAGGGAAAAAAAAAAAAAAAAGACATATGTTTTCTACTTTTTTTAGGGAAAAATTCCAGATACTTTATCTGTTCAACAGATAAAAAGTAAGGCTGTAACTTTATCTAAGTTGGAATCAATGCGAATAATGCTTTCTGTTAAGGAGTTTTGATTAATCAGGTAAATGTACAATAAAATCCAACATTTGGAATGTTAAGCTAGACAAGCACAAATTAAAAATAAGAGGAACATGATTCATTGAGCGGCTATCTGATTAACCAAGCTGTTTGCTAGTGCTGCAGTGGATTCTCTCACTCCTTAGGTCAAGATGGAATATTTTAGTTAAGACAGATTTCATCCAAATGTGACCACATTTAGCAGTGTCTTGCAGAGTTGGGTGGATTGATGCCAGCAATCTCTTCTCTAGCCCTGTGATGCAAGAATGATTGAAATGAACCTAGAACTGTGAATGTGTTATCCTCTTGAAAGAAAAGGGTGATCATCACTTTTTGGAAAGAGAGGTCTCAGAAGTTTAGCCCCAGGAGGGCATCTGAGCTGTAAAGGGCTCTCCTGTACTGGAGAGAAAAGTCCAAGTCGCACCACTTTTTCCACCAAGCTCCTCACAGAACCTACAAGCATGATCTGCTCTGCTTGGCTGGGGCTGGGTGGAATATCACTGACTGGGAGGGTGGGAAAGGGAAGCCCAGCCCATCTCCAGGGCCTTCTCCTTTGCTAGGTCGGCTGATGAGAAAGAGGAGACTGGGGAGTGAGGAAGGTCTGGGGAGTGAAGGTAGAGGAACATGACTAGTATTACAGATTTTGTAACTGTACCAGCAGCTGATTAATTTGATCTTATTCGGTGTTATTTTTCATAGAATCACAATGGATGAATTATCCTTCGGTAGTTTAAATTCACCTGAATTTTGATGTCCCTTGGCAACACCAAGTATTTAGACACTGTCTGAACAGGTTTCTGAAGCTAGATATGTTAGGCATGATCTGGAGGCATTCTAAGAGGCCAGACGGGACCTAACCCTGTGCAAAATCAGCCTGAGGTTACAGTACTTTATGTCTGTTCCTTAAGGCATTTCTCTATAATGCTAAACTGCACCAGTACTGCTGAATGCTTTTGCCCTGGGGCTTTCTGCCTTGCACATCCAAGCTATTCCCCTCTGAAGAAGGCTGGGCATAACCCACATTGCATAGCACTGGTTCTACCATCTTCCTGAACCCCATACATGAGGGGTATGTCATTATTTTGTGCAGTTTTTCAGTTCAAAGCATTTGAGCATCTCCCTTATGAAGGCAGGCTGAGAGAGTTGGGGTTGTTCATCCCGGAGAAGAGAAGGCTCTGGGGGGACCTGATAGCAGCCTTCCAGTACCTGGAGGGGGCCTACAGGAGAGCTGGGGAGGGACTCTTCAGAAGGGTGTGTAGCTATAGGACAAGGGGTAGTGGACACAAACTGGAAGAGAGGAGATTTAGGCTAGATATTAGCAGGGTGGTGAGACACTGGCACAGGTTGCCCAGAGAGGCTGTGGATGCCCCCTCCCTGGCAGTGTTCAAGGCCAGGCTGGATGGGGGTCTGAGCAACCTGGTCTAGTGGGAGGTGTCCCTGCCCATGGCAGGGGGTTGGAACTACATGGTCTTTACGGTCCCTTCCAAGCCAAACCATTCTATGATTCTATGATGCAGTCCAAGAGCTTTGTCATAGCCCACCAGATAGTTTTATAGCAAGTTACTGAGAAAGTATTGTCCTTGCTGAGGTGTTGGAGGATGCCTAGTCAACCAGGATAGTGATGGGAGATTATGTTGGCTACAGGGAGCCAAATGTGGCACTGTTCGGTCTGTGCTTTGGGGACTCTAGTGAACCACCTCCAGACATGCACCTGAGCTTTGTGAATTGACGTTTATGTTATGTGAACAGTCAGGGTGCAGAAATGAAGCAGGAGCTAAGACCTGCCCCACAGCAAACAAGCAGGAAACCCTTTTCAGCAGAATGTGTGTTACTCTACTGAAGCTCTTCCCTTTTGTATTGAAATATTAAATACTACTGTGTGCTATTAAACAAAAACATTAAATTTTCAGTGAAGCTGAAATACTAAATACTCATCAGACCAGACCCAGGAATTTAACAGGAGTTTGCATCCAGGTTGACTTCTGTAAACACCAGCATACACAACTGTTAATTTGTGTGTCTCTTCCCATTCCCTCTTCTTTTTTATTTTTTATTTTTTTGATCAGCTCAGTGATTCACATTTGAAATTCCTATAATATTTAGAAGTCTATATTTGAGTCTTCGATGGCTTTTGTCTCACTGGATGTATTCTGCGAGCTCAGAAAGAACTTATAACACTGGTCTCAATAAGCCATGCAACATTTCAAAATGACAACTCAGAAGAAAAACAACAACAACAAAACAAACAAATGAACAAAAACCAAATATGGCTTTACCTAGAAACCTTGTCTTCCTGACGCACTTAGCCTATTGCAGCTATGACAACAATACCAGAGAAACTAATATCACCTGCAACCACACAAGTTCATGGAACTTGTCAATTTTGTTAACTGATATAATTTTTTTTCCCAAAGCTCATGATTTAATTTCTTGCACTAGACCAGTTTCTAGCTGCTACTCCTTAAGTTGCTGAAAAGTGGTTATGCAAGCTGCAAGAAAATCACAAATAAATAGTATCAATTATAGTAAGAAATATGTAATAATTTTATGCTTTCTAGAAATAAATGCTGGAAGTAAATGAAGTACTAATTACATTGTATAGTACATATGTGCTCAGACAACATACAAAACACAGTTACATTCCTTCACAGTCACTTAGTTTGTTGTCTTGTCAGGTTTATTATGACTCATAAATAAATATCAGAATAGACAATCAGCAGGACCTCAATGAGAACTAGAGGGAATTATTCATCTCTCTAAATTACCTAATCTGAAAAGAATGAAGTTAAATTAAATAGCAAAGCTTTTCATTTTTCTGATGGCGAAGCCTTCACTTGACTGGAAATATTCTGAAAACTCTTAATCTTCTTATTAATACGTTATGTTTACCTGGTGAAACAAACACGTGCAAACATACAAGCATATCTTCCACAGCTTTCCATTTCCCCATAGGCCATGTTTTAGGTCCAATCCTTTTTGTTGGTCTTTTCTGGGATTATCTTGAATTGAATTGCATGTTCCTTGAACTTTGGTACCCAAAAGTGAATGCAGTACTCCGGCACCATTACAAGTTTCAAAAATGTGAAAAGGATTCTCTGACATTTAGGTGAATTTCAAGAAATAACCAGCTGTATTTATCAAGATAATTTTTGTTTAACTGTGAGGTTTGGGGCAACCAAACACAAATACGTTATTTGTATCAGCCCAAGTGTCATGTGCATCCATAACAGGGAAGGGTGACTGTGCACCTTTCATCTCCTGGTTGCCAGCTGCTTGCACAGCTCTTGGATGATACAAGCTGTATCTATCCCTACCACAGCGTTCTGTAAAGTTGAAGTCACAAAACTTTACTGCTGGTGGGATAAGTGTTGTTACTTGATTTCTTCCTCCACCTCCATCCACGTATATGGATTGCTAATTATTTAGGCTCTCTCTATAGTTAATGAAGAGTAACAGGCACTTCCAGATGATGACTCAGTACAGACTCAGTACACCTATATTAGGCACCCACCTTGGGTGGGATGAGTCATTACTGTGAGGTGCTTGTATCTGTCCATTAACTGTGGAAGGAGCCTAGATACCTAGTTTATGCCTAAATCCTAGGCAGCTTAAGTTAGATGAGATGCATCATTCCTGGTGACTGCAGAAATAGATGGGTTTTTACCACTAATGAGAAGGAATTTTTGCTTTTAAACCTTCCTCTGCAGTTTGACAGTCTTTGCACAGCAGTAATCTATGAAGGATTCACTCCCCTGAGTTAGCTGCTCTCCTAAAAGGGAAGGTCTTGCTTGTGTGGCAGCCCCAGTCTCCAGGTGGGTATATGACCAGACAGAAATTCCACACTTCCTCTCCTTTGGCTGACCAAAAGAAGAGTGGTTGTGACCTTCCCTTTAGAGAAAGGAAGAATATCTCTCCAAATCAATTTTGAATTCTGTCCAGTCATGGACAGCAGTCTGGCTGTAGGCCACCAGAGGCCATCAATGGGCACTATGATTAGGCTGGAGAGACCATCATGGCGAGGCTGAGGACAAAACGCATATTTTGGAGGTGTTGCCATTGCCGTTGAGAGCAGTCATCAATGTAGTACAAACCCACAAAGACTGGCTCCAGATCAGCCAATGCTATGGCAGGAAAGTACAGGAGCAGGAGGAGTACAGTGGTGCTATATGACCATGCAAGCAGCTGTTGGCAAGTGCCAGCAGCCCCTACCTTAAGCCAGTGCTGCAAATAATCACTTGCAACAGTTGCCGGAGCTGGAAGCTGACCTGCTTGGGACAGAAAGATTTGAAGGCTCTCCAGAAGGAGCCAGCCAAAGCAAGACAGATGCCGAGGGACTAGTGTTGCATGGTGCTGATCGGTCAAACTCCAATAGCAGATGCAGCTGGGCTCCCTGTTGCACAGTGACTGCACAGGCAGGGAGCCTGCCAGAGCCTGCTCCTGCCAGCACCTGCGCTCTGACCAAACCGCCTTACATAATGTTGGCTTTTGTGTAACATAATAGCCAGCAGAAACTAATCATTGTTGTGTGAGTTTCTCTGCAAAACACAGCCAGTTCTTGTGGTAGTCTCATAAAGGAACAATTTTCCATATCTTCTGTGGTATGTGCAGTTGCAGATGTTTCCTGTGGAAGGACTGTCAATGAACTTGAGAGTTTAAATGCCTATAAAAACCCATTTCCTAACAACACTCAAATCTCTGAAATGATCTGTGCTGTTACATGGATGTGTGGGCTTCTGGGATGTCACTAGCAAAGCTGATAAAATCCCTAGCTATGTCACGTTTGTGGCTCTTCTGTGAACTGGCTGTGATTTCTGCTTACTGGGGACTATCCTGACCAAGGTGGCCAAGAATCCTCTCTCTCTCTCCTTTAATTCTCAGAAGGTACCGCCCTCTCCTGCAATGTATCTGGATGAAGTTGCAGCTGAGGTTACGTTATTGATGTGCTTTATTTTCTCTTGTGGATTCACACAAACCTTTTCTAAGAGATGGCTGCTCCCAAGGCTTCAAGATTTGAAAAATAAAATAAAATAAAATTTCTTTTGACTTATTTCTAACTAGCTGTTTTTATGTACCTGTATTACTGTGCCACTTCTGCTGCAGTATTATCTGAATTTTCAAGTAAGGAATACAGAATCATAAGTAGATAATGTACACTGATGAGCAAAGAAAAGATTTGCTAATTTTGTTTATGATGAACTAAAACCCTCTGTAAGCTCCTTCCTTACCACTCAGTAGCCCAAACCTTCACACGGGTGGCTGCCTGGCCCCTCTGCGGCCAGCAGTACTAGCAGCCCACTTTGACCCAAGGATCCAGCTGCCAGCCAAATAATATAACCTGGCTTATAAACTTGAGGTTGCCTTTAGCTTGGCACTGATGCTCAGCTGCTGAAATGATTTGGAGATCCAGCACAACACCCTTACTGCAGAAGCTTGCTCCATGTGATAGAGGTCCCCAGGCCTGAGACTGCTGGCTGGGGCACCCAGTTTACCCTGCCACGCTTGCTTCTGAAAGAGAGCTTAGATTCATCTAAGTGACGTTACTTAGGTGCACAGAACACAGAAAGGGCAGATACTAACCAATGACTTTCTTACGGCTTTGGACAGTAATTCCACACTAACAGACTGCTCTTTCCTGTTCCCTTCAGCTACATCTGCCTGAGGCAGTGCAAGCATTCACGCCTGAGTCAGCAATGCAGCCACCTGATCCAGCCCCTTCATGCTACCTGCAGGCTGAGAAGGCACCCAGCTCCTCATGACACAGCTCTCCCCTGAGCTCATGGGGTTCAATATCCTCTCACTTGGCTGCACATGAGATCATCTCAAGAAACTGCAGGTGTAAGCCCTCACCTGGAGGAGGCAGGTAATTGCCTGTTAACACCCAGCACTGTTCTCTCATCTCACTTTCCACTCATTTACCATTTGTTCTTAACAAGCTTCTCCTCTGCTGCCCTCCCCTTTTCCCTCATTTAATGTCAGTTGTCTTTTGTTTCAGCTCTGCCCTGTTCTCCTTCCCAGAATACAAAAACAGCTTACACTCTGAGCTGGATGTTTTCCACTTTCTCTTTTTGGCTTTTGAAAGAAGCCTGTGTTAGGCAAACCAATGAATTCCGTCACCATGAGCTGCAATGAGAGCACAAGCCACCTTGACATGAAGTACCGAACAGGCAGAAGGTTATTTCATTTTTATTTTATTTTAAGTAACTAAAACTGTAGAGGTTTTGAAAGGGAATTGGTGACCTAAAGTGAGAGATCAGTCAAGAATTCTTGTCTTTGTCTAGTCTACTTTGGTATTTGACATCTTTTCCAGAATAACTGCTATACAAAGTCACTTTAGTTTAGTATTCCTATGTCTAGGCTCAGCAGAGCTGTGGACAGACCACAGCATACATCCAGCAAAACTACTGCACTCAGCATTTCAACCACTTTTTTTTTTTTTTGGTGCTAATTTCCACCAAGGGCAAAATACAATCCAGAGTCCAGTCTCAGCTCTAAATGGCTTCACAGTTACATGAAAAGAAAACACAGCAGGAGGCTTTGTATTCAAAATTTTACACCAGTCCTTGTTTTAAAAGTAGAACAAATATCTGTGACAAACAACATCCCTCCCTCCTTAGCTAGAGGCAGCTCTAATGTGACTTGATACCTGTCAAAGACTAACCATTTTCAGTTTTCCAGTGGGCTGGTACAAGAGATTATTAGGTCCCTGCTCCAGTTAATTACCTCCCTGCCAGCCACCGGAGCTCTCAGCAATAATGCCCTGCAGCAGCAGAGCAAAGGCAAGTGTTGTTGATACTTGGGAAGGAGAACGGTGATTGATGCAGCAGTGAATGCAAAATAAGATCAGATGGGTGCTCCTGTATTTTATATTATATTCCACCCTGCTACAGGTGTTTCACCTTGTTAGAAAAAGCATTATTATTAAACAAATATATAAAGCTCTACTTGCAGCCTTTAGCTATTTACTGCTTACAGCTGTATTTCCCCTTCTATTAAGAAAAGTCGTCTTCAAGGTATTTTCCAAACCTCGTTACTGCCTTGGTATTTTAGTCATCGCTGTCTAGCCTTGAATATGTACTGCTTCTTCACCTTAAAAGAAGTGTAGTTAAAATTAGAGCAGATATTTTATTGATGTATCCTGTTCAGCACCTATTTGTTCAAGTTTAAAGACTAGAAGAAATTAACTGCAGAAAACAGATCCTGAAGAGACTTAAAGCTCACCTGGCCCAGCTCGTGGCCCCCAGGCACATTCAATTACAGTGATATGATTCCTGGAAATGTTTGTCTAACCTATTCTTGAAAAACACCGCAGACTGCAATTCTACCACAGCCTCAGGCTGTATACGTCAGCAGATCGTCATCCTTCTGATTAGATATTTCTCTTTCAAGATCTAAACTACATTTCCCTCTACTGCAGTTCCTCCCTTTATTCTCAGTGTACATGGGGAATAATTTACAACTGTCCTTCCTATAAAAGCTATTTGAAGATCACTGCTGTGACTTTTGGACTTTTCCAGACTGAACAATTCTTTTCAATCTTTCCTCACAAGCCTTGTCTCCTGAACTACAATTTATTTTTCCTCTCCTTTTCTTTCTCCCTTCCTTCTAAATGATCCAAACCATTCTCAGAGAAGTGTAATTCAGCTCTAGGTTTAATTTCAGATTCAGACACCTGTATTTAGTTGTCTGTAATGTATGTCTTCACAACTGAGGGTGATGTCTAAGTTCTTTATAGTCTATGGAAACCTAACTAATGAAGTCAGTGGAGTCTAGAGTTATTCAGCTCATCTTAAAGTAAATAGATTTAGTCAGCTAAGCAGCTCTGAAGACTCCACTTGGCTCAGTGCAGCTGTCTACATACGGGTATCCAGTGCTATTTGAGATGTGTCTCAGTATCCTACAACCAAACAGCCTACAGCCTGTGTGTAGACTTTTACACTGCAATATTAAGGTCAAATGCACATTTGGAACACACTAAGAGTTAAACATGGCATCAGGAGCGGTTCACACAGCCTATAATGGTAAAAGTAAGGATGGTCATATCTGAATATCTGAAGTGTTTATGAAAACTATTGTAATGATTACAAATAGTTGATCTTATCCTAATGGAAGAATTTTTTTTTTTTTTTTTTTTTTTTTTTTTTTTTNTTCTGACATTCTGTGACAACCTGTGCTGGAAGCAGAAATAGACTCTAGAATCTAAAGTTGTCATTATTCTAAACTGAGGTGATGAAGGTACTTTCTTGTGCAATAAATGTGGTCTTAGCTGACTTTTCCATTTTTCAACTTAAAAATGTGAGATGCTGGATGGCTAATCCACCATCCTCTTCATGCTGCACAAATATATACATGAGTTAAATGATTGCTTGCAACTCCTGTGTTTTCACTTGAAAAATGCCATGTATAAAAATGGATGGTATGTTGAAATTTCATTCAATTTGGAGAAATTTATTTCTCCAAGAGGTAGAAAGTAGAATTGAGAAGACATTCTATGCTAGTGATACATATGACATAATGAATGAGTGAAATTTATTACTCAATAAAAAGTAATTTTATCTGGGCAGGAAAATCCCTTCTCACATCATTTTGGATCAGATTTTCATAGAGGGAACAGTAGACAATACAACTGAAACAGGGAGGGTAGAAAGGAATTTTGGAGCTATGACAAGCTCTCAAGATGATCAAAAACCTGCGGAGGTCTTCTCTAAAACTGCTTTGGATACTGTGCTAAGTGGGAAGAGCATGCTAATGGTAGGAGGGAATTAAGATGATTTAGTAAGCAGCCTACTGCTGGATCACCTGAGTGAAAATTATTCCTTTACTAATAGAGTATTAGCTCTTAAACATAGATTTCATTTCTTAGCCCTCTGGACTTTTGTTTGGGGTAGTTCAGGTGGGATTAATTGTTTTCTAGGAGAATGCTTCTGGGAGCATCAGGGAGAAGGGATTTGTAACCAGCCTAAAGCAGCAAGCCATGCTCCCCATCAGTGACCCTTGCTTACTCTCCACAGGTTGTTGCTAACGTTCTCATCTTGTCCGCCCTCTTTACGTAAGGAAAATGACCCTTGTTTTTACTTCCCCTCCTGAGCACATGGTTAGTTGCAGCTAACCAAGAAATTCAAATCAAATCATCAATTATTTATGGCTTTTGAGGTCACAGTAGGAATTCATGTCTGTGCATAAGCTCCCAAGAGTCTCGAGTAAGAGGCAGCGGCAGCAGCAGCCACTCCTACAACCCTCTGCAAGGTATGGTATTGGCTTCTCCTGAGCCAGTTTGGTTTTACTGGTCAACTCAAAGGGCGGCAACAGGGTTAAAAAAAGGGTCTCATTTGAATTAGTTTCAGGCACTTCAGCAGCTAGTTATTCTCCAGCTAATGGATAAGAATATCTGGATTTAGCTAAACCAGACTGTAAGACTTAAATAAAACACAGGATGTGGAAAGCAGGAGAGTCACACCAAAGGTTTCTCAGTGCTGGAAATCTTCAAGACCTTCCACATCAAATGTCCCCTTGACCTCAAAATCTTCCCTGGCAGCCCCATATCAAGGCTGTTCTAAGTGCCAAGGTATGCTAAGTGACATGACTTAAGGACAGAATTCAGCTTCAGTTCAGCCGTTCATCTGAGGATTCACACTTACATACAGGCTTTTAAGGTTTTACGATCAGGAGTGAACATCTGAAATTGTTTAAGATCATTATGTTTACTTGAAAAGAAATTTTCTGTACGCATCAGCTGAGAACAGAGTTTTCTATTTCAAAGTCACGAGTCATGAGCCTCAGCTAAAGGTGTAAAATGCAGTAAATTACCCTCTACTCATCCTTACCAAGCACTTCGGGTACACTAGTGAAAAGTGCTACAGAATTTCCTATTGTGATAATTACTGTTGTTAAAACTGAATTCAATTTAAACTGGGGACACAATTTTTGAAGCAAAGCTCTGGCTAAATACAAGTGAATTTGTATTATCGTCCAAAGCATTTCTAACCACATCTAAGCAAGACAGTAACAGCTGAGATGGTTAACTGTGGGAGCATGTTATTTTGCTTAAGAGCATTTCTTGCTATTTTGTATGAAGAAAAGAATTTACATTACCTCCAGAATTTCTAATCACCATGTAATCTTAAAATACTTTCCAGCTATCTCCTAGAAAGAAAAACAAATATGCCCCTAAATTAGTACGAAAATATAGAGGATTTATGCTGTAATTTTAAGAGGGAGTAGATTGCCATACTTCCATCAAAATGTTCAAAACATCAAACAATTCTTAATTAAATGATTAAAACTGCTCCCTTCACTTCTGCTAATGAGATCTAGAGTCCATCTTTTGCTATGTGCAATTTCTCGTTTCTTTTGGATGAAATCTCTCTTCTGTCATCATGAGAAGAAACGTTTACTAATAAGATCATTTTCTTTCTGTGGGCAGACATCTGTTTCCAATTTAGCTTTTAAAAGCCTGGCAGAGTCTCTATCAGCTTGCAATGATGTGACAATGTTCATCCTATTGTGCTTCACAGAGAGAATCTTTCCAAAAGTTTGGCACATACAGATATATTAAAAAATCCAATTTTGTTAGTTCCCAGTTCAATGGTCTCACAGTAATACAAGTTTTTTCGATAGAAACCTTCTTATGGCTTTTGTAGAAGAAAAGAAAGCTACATTTATTGTGTCATTTATTCTGTTTGTTATTAGAAAAGCATTCAAACACCTTAATGTTCTTAAAACTCATATTATTCATTACTGGTACACAAAGGTCACACATAGGCTTCAACAGAAGTTAAAGAAAAAGCACACAGTGATAAAGATGTTACTGAGATGGGTAAATACTCTCTGGAAACAGAAAAACATTTGTTTCTTACTTTCCAGAAAGAAATAATATTATTAATATTTCAAAGAGTAACAAAATAACTGAAGTCAAGAAGTGAGTGAGCAAGTAAATAAAATGTTGGCATCTCACTGATAAAGCAGGCAGATTATAAATGTAAGGGAATCGTCAGGTATGTGCATCCCAATGCAGTGTCACTTCTTTGATCAGTTTTGGATATTATCGTTCTCTTCTCACTGATCTTTCTATTTAATCCCTGTGATTATCTGATGTCATCTTGGGACTTAAGACATAGGAAGCTCAGCTGAGCTGCTTAGACATACACATGGGCTCCCTGAGGGTTCTGCAGCATGTACTGGAGACCTTCACCCACCTGCAGCAGCCAGCAGAGGCCTGGCAGGGTACCCAGAGCAGCTCAGATGGCCCTAGATGCCTGTGTTTAAGAACTTCAACTAAGCCAAACAACTGCAATAGCTTTATCTTTGTTGTATTATATACTGGTTCTTCACAGAGTTACACTGGCATTTTTCGTAATGAGTAAATAGGGCTTTATTTCCTTCTGTCTCATTGCCTTTAAATACTCACATCTGGACCCATTCTTTCTTACAGAGATGTTTCTGGTCTTTCACCTGTCAACAACGATATAATTCTGAATTACACACAAATGTTGATGACACTGTTGATGATACTGTTACAAATACTCTTACAATAAATAATATTGATTAATTTTATTATAATTAAAAACCTTCGAAGTTCGGTTGAGGGGTGTTTTCAGGATCTGCAGTATTCAGACAGAGAAGACTTCTTTGGGCTGAAAGTTTTTGGATGAGATGTCTTTCAGCTGAGCAAAGCTTAAGTGTACATTGTGCCAACTTTGTAGTTAGAGTAATTCAATCTGCAGTGTCCCAAGTCTGTTTATGGACATTAAATTCACATGAAAGAAATAAAATCATTTCAGTAACATGCAAGTAAATTGGAAGCTGGAAGTGCTAAGTAATCAACTTTATACTACACATTGCCTTGAAGATGGTGCAAGTGGTTTCAGAAAGCTTTGCCAAATGTATAATTATAGCACTCTTTAATGTATATTTCTCCCTCTTTTTTTAGCAACAACCAAGGAAGAAATTCTGCTTGGATTTCTAAATGATTCTTCATTCTTATCTGAATAGCTGGCTTTTTTTTGAATAAAGGATCAAAAGCAAAATTTAAAATACATTCGTCTTTTCTAGGTCAGTTCATATCCTGTCTTTATTTTAAACATTAACATAATTTCTATAGCAGCGGTCCAGGGAATTCAAATTTACATTCACTGTTACTTCAAATCTTTAGCCATTATATTTTGATGCCTTTTAAAGGTGGTATTTTCTGATAATCAGTCTATTTTCATTAATTACTTGTTGATTCAAGTGGAATCAGCATTTTTGTTACTAAGTGAAACTGGAACAGAGTAAAATATTACATTTACTTGAAGTATTAATCTCCTTAGGGGAAAAATTCTAAGGCACAGATCTTTAAAACGCCAGTAAAAATATTGCTATAATTCTGAAAAAAAAAAAAAAAAAAAAAAAAAAAAAAATTTAANATTTGAAGAAGTCTAGAGCTCATTCTCATAAAGAATTTCAAGTAATCCTCACTATAGGATGACTTCAGAGCCTATAATACAATAATAATGCCAACTCTGAGTACCGCTGAGAAATAACGACCAAGAACTTCACAAATTTGTAACTATGTTGGATCAGCTAAAAAACAAAAATAAAAACAAACACTATAACTGTAATAGAGAAAACAATAATCAGCTTTTCCTCTTCTAACAGATTAATGCAGAAATTAATTCATAATAGGAGAGCTCATACAGTCTTCCATCTCCAATGATAAAAATTTTATATAAAGATGAATCACATTAAACCTAAGTGTGTAACAATGCAAGATGGAAAATAATATTTTTTTAACCCAGGCTGATGAATATCTGATGCCTCAAAGTAACAGGGAAGCTCATGCGTTGTATCTGCATTGGTACTGTTTAGTCATAACCACTGCATAACATCCCATGAAGTTTCCTTGTTAACAGGAAGCAGCAATCGGTACAAATATTCTCCTGGTTATCATCCTGTAGCTCCAACCACCATGTTCCTAAAATGAGCTAATTTTGCATTATATACCTTTTATACAGATGTTGATGCTGTATTAGGAACACAGCACTCACTGGAAAGGGGTAGAACAGGAATTTCATGTACTAGATGTCTGCTTGGCAGGAACACTCCTTGTTATAGAAGTTACTAACATCACCTTCTTGATCAGCACAGCAAAATCCGAACGTAAAAGCCTCTTTTTGGCTCTCAAAAGATGTTAATGTATGATTCTGTAGAACAAATTTAATACAAGAATGGGGGAAAATAGATAAATGTCTTATCAGATAAGACAGTAATTTCATGTTTTTCATTTCTTTTTCATTCTTATTCAAATACTAGATGGTTTTCAACATCTAACAAATGACTGTCTCATAATTCTTCAGGAAACTTGTTCAGACTTTTAATGTTATTCAGTTTGAAGTAAATTGTCACATAATAGTGAGCATTTCCCTTATCCCTCCTATCCTCCATTTGTTTGGTTGTGAACTCTTTAGTCACACACACAAGTGTTACCTCAGTTTATTAAGTGCCCAAGTACTCTAGCAAAACCGGGAAGAGACAACACAACAAATATCTGCTATATAACATTATTTCCATTAGGAGTGATGTTCTGCACTGCAGCAAAGTGCATTAATAGCATTGCATTATAATGTTATAATGGGGTTACTGATGCATGTCATCACCCAGCACAGTTCATTATCTTGTGATTAACATATGAGACAAGATAAACGCAGTTTTAGAGACACTCTTCTGAACAACTGAAATAATTCTGAAGAATAAAACAAAGAAAATTTCAGCTAAAAGGCTTTGCTTGTCTTGCGTTTTCTGTTTTCCTTCTGAAATCCTACATATTCATTATATTCTTATTTTGAAACTTGAATGACAATCAACATTTTCTACAAGATAACAAGGGAGTAGAGCAAAATAACACTAAAGAAAAAGACATGTCAACATTTCCTCCAAGGGAACATTACTCATTAACAGCTTCACAGTATTCAGAACTATTTTGACAGAAGTAATCTGTGCTCCCTCCTTTTTCATGCATGAATTAAAATTGTAATTAGTGCATCTGTAGAAAAATCACCACCTAATATACAAATGTCTGTCCAGAGATAATTTTTCTTTCTCCTTTGCAATTCGTTTAATAGTCTCGGTTCTTCCATGGCATCAAGGAGACCAGTGAAATTTCATTACAGTGCCATCTCATTTAATTGTTTAAGTCTGTGGTCAATGTTAGATAACAAAATACAACATCAAATTTATCCTTGCAGAGACAAGAGTCATTTGGAGAATTCTGGTTTATTTGAAAGCTCTTCTTTGTCTATTTTCACAACTACCTGAGAAAGTACATGGAGTTTTTCTAGTGTGTTGCAGGCTACATTCAGAGGAACAAGGATGTACTTCTGCTGTTCCTGTTATTAGAGAAGAGGTATCTAAAGTGATGATGTAAACATGCAGCTCTGCATTTACGGATTCCAAAGTCAGAGTTTCTCACAATGCTATCTCATGCCTTAGTTCCTGAAGTGGATCTACCATAGACTGTAGGAGTCTTACATTTTAATACCTTGTTTTTCAGTAAATAACCTTCTATATAACAAAAGTAGTACAAAGTACAGGACACGAGATGGTTAGTAGACCACAAATGAAAATCAAAGACAGCCATAGAAGGTTCCCTGGCTATACAATATTGTCTAACAATAGCAATGTTATAGAATCATAGAATCATAGAATGGCTTGTGTTGTGAGGGACCTTGTGAGAGTTGTGGGTCTTGTTGGATTTGAGAGCATTTCTCACAGCCTTAAAGAACATCTAGTTCCAAACACTCTGCCATGGGCTGATTGCCACCCCCTAGACCAGGCTGCCCAGGGCCCTATACAGCCTGGCCTTGAACACCTCCAAGGACGGGGCATCCATCATTTCCCTTTGCAACCTGTCCCAGTGCCTCACCACCCTCTGAGTGAAGAATTTCCTCCTAATATCTAATCTAAATCTCCCCTCTTTTAGTTTAATACCATTCCCCCTTGTCCTATCACTGTCAGACAGTGTAAAAAGTCATTCCCTCCTGTTTATAAGCTTCCTTTAGGTACTGGAAGGCCACAAAGAGGTCTCCCCAGAGCCTTCTCTTCTCCAGGCTGAACAAGCCCAGCTCCCTCAACCTTTCTTCATAGGAGAGGTGCTCCAGCCCAGGAAACCAAGATAATTTCTTTCCCCAATGATGCAAATACTGTAGAGGTATCTTCCCCTTCCCTTCCCTTCCCTTCCCTTCCCTTCCCATCCCTCAGAATCACAGAATGGTTGCAGTTGGCAGGGACCTCAGCAGGCCATCTAGTCTAATACCGCTGCTAAAGGAGGGCCACCTAGAGCAGGTTGGCTGGGATCGTGTCCAGACAAGGACCATGTACAAAGCTGGACTTGAGGGTCCTTCTCCCTGGCCCCTGGTGCCTGCAGGGCTGAGTGGGAGAGGGGCTCAGTGTGCCAAGGTGGTGTCTGAGGAGAACCAGGAAGGCACAGTGCCAAGGACCTCCTTCTGGGTGGAGATAGGAGTGCTCCAGTGCCTTGATGGCTGCTCCTGTTCCCCTCTTCTCTGACAGGAGCACGTGGAAGTGGCAAAGGATGAGACAGCCATGAGGATGGAAAAGGTAAACAATGTATGGGGGAGAAGGAGGCACATTCTGAGAGTCAGGGAGGGCAATGTCAGTGCTGGGGCTATACACTGCAGCGGCACTGGGCAATAGTTTAACTGGGGAGTACATTTACCCCTGGATATGGGGTCTGCAATGGAGGGAGTGGGCCCCTTGAGAACTCCGACTGACTTTTCTGTTCAGGGGATCCTGTTGCAGGTCTACAGCACAGCAGTACACTTTAGGGAAGTTTAGGTTAGTGAGAATCACATGTGCCTAGGGAGAATCCACTGACCACCTTCATCACTGTGCCCAGCAGAAGCCACTGCCCACCACCTCTTTCCCTCTTCTCTATAGCTCAACGACCAGCAGGACACAGTGACACCCTTCCTCTTTGTACCAGCCTGGTGCACATCTGCATGTGGGAATGGCAGAGGGCTTCAAATATCCCTCAGTGAGACTGAGGGTTAGCACAGGCCTAGATGGTGCAGGAGGCACGGGGACCTGGCATACCAGATCATTGCTAACGTGCTAATCTGCACCAAATTCTTATACATTAGCCTCCAACAAAAAAATGAATGTGCCTCAGTAATGGGACTGCTGGCATGGACGTATTGTGTAACCATGGGATGGCATAGCCAGGCACAGTTTAGAAGTCTTTTGCCTAAGGATGGTAGCAGTGGGACCTCCGGAGGGACAAAGGCATGTGTGGGAGGCATGTGGGAGGCAGCCAAGGATCAAAAGTTATCAGAGAGCTGAGAAGCACTAGGAACTGCGAAGATATAGGATGTCCTCCTGAGTGCACAAGTTGAAGATCTGCAAAGCCTACATCAGGAAATCAGCAATAGAAGAGAGAGGAGCAAGAAGACATAAAGCAGTAAGAGGAAAGCTGAAGAAAGAAGACCAGCCTATACCAATGCAGACTTATCTCGGCAAAGAGCTCTCAGGCACTACCACCTTCACCTCTGCTGCTATGAACAGCACTAGACCTCCATCTACAGGTGTCTCACCTGGTGCTGCCAAATTGCTGAATGCTGCTGCCATCCCAGGGATGGCTGGAGCCCAGAATGCCTGGATGTCTTCTTTGCCCTGGCTGTCCATGAAGTGTGTGATCTCAGCAACAGATTTTCAGAATCAAGTCATGGGACTGCTGGAACCATCAAAAGATTTCAAGCCCTATTTGCTCTAGTGCCACTGGCACTGCTTCCAGGCTCTTGTGGGGGTTTGACTCCTGGCCAAGCCTGGCCAAGCCACGGGTGTCCCTGTGTGAGGCCCTGGGGACATGCTACCTCCTGGACAGTCCTCAGTGCCTGGGCAGACCCTGTTCTGCATCCATCTGCGGTATATCCTGACAGTCAAGAAAGGAAGTGTCAGCATCAAGCACAAGGTGGAGGAAGAGGCCTGCGTTGAACTGCTGGAGGGGAACATACCAGTGAGAAGATGGTGTCATTTTCTGGCTGGAATGAGTGTCCCCTCAGGTTGCCTGTGCCCTGGAGCCTATGCCCAGGTTTCCCTGCAGCCCCTAAAAGCCAGGTCCCAGTCTCACCTGACAGGCAGTTGGCACCATGGCCATGCCTGCCCCAGGCCCTGCCCCTGCTTGAAAGTTTTGCCTGCCCTCCCTCCTCCTCCACCACAGCCAGCGCTCTTAATTCCTGCCATGAAGGGGAGCTTTAGAAGCAGTGCTCTCTAATGCTTATGCCTGTGATTCTTAAAAAGATTTATATCATAACACTTCTGATATCTGAGGAAAGCTCATCTCTGATTGTGCAATGGTGAAATAAACCCCAGAGAAAAGAAAGCACAGACACATAGACATATTGAAGGACTTTTTTCCTGACACTCCTAGCACCTAACAATACAAGGTATGCTCCAAAACGTATTTGTATATGTAACTGCTCTGTCTTAAGATGTTTCTGTGACTGAATTATAGGTCAAACATAAGTTTGTTATATCAAAGTTAATGACTGAATATGACTTTTGACTTCTGTCAGTCTTCATCCCTAAGGGAGATCAAACAGCAAGGCATTCATAGGTAAAAGGCAGCAAAAGCAAAAGCCAAAAGCCAAAAGCCAAATGCCTGTTTATTGCGCAGTTGTTTTGATTATATATCCTCCTCAAGTGACCACGGGGCCTACAAAGATAAAGCGCTCAGTTACAGTTGAGTGCTTTGAAAGTACGCCCCCTACCTACCACATTTGATTGGTGCCTGACTGACCAACGCCGCTATTCTTCAGCAGCATCTTGCAGTTGTTTTCCAAAATATGATTTCCTTATCTTGTTGTGCAGGAATGTCCTTGAGCAAGCTGGACTGTTCACAAGCTTGGGTTGCTCACATGTCCATTGCTCTGTAAGAAATGCTCTGTAACACATCCCCTCCATGCCCTTCCTCTGACTGTTGATGGGGGCTCTTACTCTGCAAAACTGCAATGGTGAATTGTTTAACATACACATAAATAAAAATAAATGCCTAAAATTTGTAGAGTAATTCAGTGTCTCCTATTAGTGAAACATCATTATATCAATGCTGAAAAAAGGTGAAAATCAACGTGATATGTTTGTCTTTCTATTGTTATAACCATGCCCCCTTTTCTCCAGTTACAGAATCATAGAATCATAGAATCATAAAGGTTGGAAAAGACCCCTAAGATCATCCAGTCAACTGTCAACCTAACACCAAAACATTTCTAAAAACAAAGAAGAAGGAGATAGAAAGGCAAATTAATGACATGCCAAAAGGAAAGGAGTGATGACTGTCATTTAGTATACCTTGCTTGATTTATCTGCAATATTTATAAATGTATATTTATTCAAAAGCTTTGTCTCAGATCAGGCAATTAATTAAACTAGAGAAGATCTCAAACAGGGAGAGCTGAGAGTTGTTAATAGTTTATAGTTGATAGTGAAATATGGCTCTGCAGTCTTTTTGGTACACATTCCACTGTTTGCACTTCTATGACACTAGAAAGGTATGAGATCCTTGGCTAAGCAGTACAATGTGCAACAAGCAGACACAGCTTTTCAGAATTTGAACAGTTACCCATACCATTGGTGTTAGTATTTCTCAGCTCTGGAAAAAGAATGATTGTATCTGAGCATATCTTCACTTCTTTGGGCATATGCAGACAAAGACTTTCATCTGGTCCATTTTACCTAAGGGTAAGAGAGAAAATAGGTCACTTTTGCAATATGAGGTCAAAGCTGAAAAAGAGCAATAGCAGAAATTGCAATATGATGAGGCTGAGGCTTGGCTTAACATTGTCAAAGAAGTTGGTGAAAGAAGAGAAGTCAAAACACGGCAACAGGAAGGAGCAGGTTTCAAGAGCATCCTTGTGAATTTGACAGAGATACTGCCCAAGCCAGTCACACTTTTCCCTGCTTTAGGGGCACTGCTCATAGCAGGAAGCATTCCACACAAAACTAGATCGTTTCTACAACCTGGTTCAAATATCCAGTTGCCCCAAACAGTGGGACAGCAGTCTTATTTTGTGCTTCTGTAGAAAACACCAGTCAAGACAGGCTCCATAAAGCCTCTTCTGGAAATATATATCCAGGCAGGATATGACCCCAAACTCTCCCTTTGATACTACGGGATCTTTTTCTAAGTTTGTTGTAAAGAGCTATTTGCCTAAGTCAGGAGCAAGGAATCTAAATGTTAAAATTTATCATAATATTTAGAGATAAAATTGTTCCTGATGTATTTATCTCTTTTCATGCTGAACAGTTTGAATCCACAGGCTGAGATTCTGTTACAACTAGACCTCTCTCTGACTGACCCATGGGAATTTTCTTGTTGTGGAAGTCACTACTTCTTGGCAGTAAGAAGTCATGACTTTCCTGTTCTTTTGGACTAATGTGCCTGCATGTCTTATGACACCAAAAACAGCTATTTTCTCATTAAAAAAAAAAAAAAAAAGTGCTTGAAATTCATTAAAATCCCTTTAGTTTTCATTTATACTGGTGTCACTATCCAAAAACTGGGGAAGGCTACATGGTCTGCAGGTGTATAGAGATCACAAGAGTGAGTTCATAGGATTCTGTAGGACTAGGAGACTTTGCTAAAAATTTCTGTTTACTACATATCAATACAAATTTCCTCTAGCAGGAATACTACTATTCATTATAAGGTGAATGTGTATATATATGTATATATATATATGTGTATATATGTTAAGGAAGGTGAAGAGCAAGGAGCATGGCCACATCCTCTGGCCACTCCAGCCCAGCACCACTGCTGCCCAGCTGCTGGGGGCCAGCTTGGTGCCTGGGGACCCAAGACTCTTCCCAGGCTGGAGAATGCAGCTGCTGCTTTTCTTTTTTACTTTAGCCACTAGCAAAGCTGAGCATGTATCCCAGAGACACACAGATGCACATAGAGACAGTACTGGTCATACAGGCTGTGCCATGCAAGGACTGCCTTCAACAGAGGTCAGATACAACAGGCTTCTTGACTGTGGGGTTCACTTAGCGTTTCACGTGTCTTGCGTAGGAAGAGTTGTTTCCTAAGTTTGGGACTCACAAGATCACCAAGCTAAACCCAAAGTCTCCTTAGGTAATCTGCAGGAAAACATTCCTGTCTGCCAGCTGAAATATCAGTAACTAGGAATGTCTTCCTTTTAGATGCTTTTTGTAGGCTTTCTGGTCTGATAGATTTGCATGTGAAAATGATGTATCAAGATAACTAGTTTAATTAACTAATCTGCGAAGCCTGCTGAGACTTATGCATGAGGTCTGTTCTCTAAGAAGCTCCATGTCATCAAAGACAAGCAGGAGCAGGCTTGTAGATATCTGTTGATAGAAGCCACAAAATATGGAACTTATACATTTGATTTTGAGGGGAAGAGGAGTCATTCATGAGGTAGCTCTATGACTAAATACCTTTCTAAGACCAGTACTTCAAACTAAAGGCAGTTACCTTCCCCCCCATCATTTTCTTCTCCATATTTTAGATGACTTATTACTTACCTGCATTGAGAACTCTCTCCTTTCGTAAAAGGTCAAGTAATACCTTGTTATAAGATATCAAGTATATTCCTGCCCAAATACTACTTTCGACATCTACTGATGTATTAAACATATTACCTTATTGCTCAGGACCAGGACCCAATTTGACCTGTACCAGAGTTAAAAACTGAGATGTGCATACCATTAGTGATAGTCATTCGATGAGAAGTGGCATGCAAACTACTGCTGAACCACTGACATTCTTCATGCCCGTAAAGGTGCTACATCACTAGAACTAGCAAGAGGAGTCAATCGTCTGTATGAATGACATGCATTTTTGTCAACTACGTCTGTCCTTTGAAAGTGTATTTTGTGCTAATGCCCGAGAAACATGGTTGGCTTCTGGGATGTCTTCCAAACTATTATTCTTCAGACAAAAATAACAATTTTATTTCCAGAATTATTAGTTGGACTGCATGTTCACTGGCAGTTGGAAAACAGTGTGGATAGAACAGGTTAAAATTCTTCAAGATGTCTGTTTAGTTTTTCGGCTTGTGGTGAAGACTGACTTTTCCATCTGCATCCTAAAAGAAAGGAATCTGCACTGAAACAGTTTCTGTTGCATTAGATATGCAACAGAAGTTCCATTTACTAAAGTAAATTTACTTGCCATTTCATCCCATTTTTGCTGCTGTAGGACTGATCTTTATATCAAGATAATGAGATACCTGTAGGCCTAAGTAGCGAATTTGGTGAATATTTGGTGATATTAGTGTGACTAATTCTATGGACATGTGATAACATCACATTTTTTAATCACTGTAAAAATGCAAATACTTGTATGTCAAAATCCAACAGAAATCAAATAGAAAAAATTAAATGCATAGAAGATAGTAAAAACAGTAGAACAATCAAAATTATTTGCCCCCAAAATATTTGTTATGAATCAATATTAATTATTGAAACTTCAGACATTAAGCTAAGAGAATACATATTATCATATCTTTCTATGAGTGTATCACCAAACAACAGCTGAATCATGGACAAACTCAGTACTGAAAAAGCATTTCCTTTAACATTTCTGGTAGGGAGAAACTCTTCAACAGAAAATAAGGGGTTTTTAGCAGTAAATAAGCAGAAGAACTAGTTCATACACTACTTTGTAAGTATAAAGCATCTCTGCACTCATTACCCCACAGAAAGCCAGAGCAGAAAAACCCATAGACAAAGATTCCTAAATTTAGATGCCTGTAGGTAGCAGTTGGAAGCCTGACCTCCCATTATAATCGCAGAAGATTGCAGGTTCAATTCAGCTGCAAGTAAATAGGTGTCTAGGGCACTTGAAATGCTCAAGGCTATCTCGCATGGCATCCAGATGCCATTTCAAGCATACATGAATGTTCTGTAGGAACTCCCTCATTTGCCAACCCTGTGAGGCTGTCTGTGATATGGATGTGAGAATAGCAGCTTCTGTTTGGGAAAATGAATTGAATCTCAGGCCTGCATCAAATCCAGCTGGATCTCAGGCACCTAATCTTCACAAGAACACCTACAGCCTGGGACTGAACCCACCCCCAAGGCACTTCAGTGTCTGAATCAGTCTTATCTTAGGGGAAGGACTCACTTACTTAAATATGGGCACCTAGCACCATTTGTGAGGCATATCCATGATGTCTGTGCAGGCCTCATAAGTAGGACAAAAGGTTTATAAGAAGCCTGCAGTCTTCTGGAGAAACACCCAGAGGCCGTGCAGCATATCCTAAAATACATATGTATTTATCATATATGCAGCAGTGTTCTTCAATGTCCTCATGGCAAGGGGTTGGAGCTAGATAATCTTTAAGGTCCCCTCCAACTCAAACCATTCTGTGATTCTACGAAATGAATCCCACTAGAGCTATTTGCCTTGTATGACCATGATTCCTTTTCTGCACTGCCTGGTAGTAGCTGAGTTACTTCTTACTCCCTAAATAAGACACCTAGAGCAGTTGGCTGAATAAAATAATGAAGAATATGTGTACCTGTGTTCATAAATTAATGTTGATGGCTCTGTCCCTCTCTGACATTACAGCAGAGTGATGCCAAGTGAAAGTATACAGATGATAGTACACTTAATACTGCTGATCTCAGTCCTGGCTAAGTTAAATCGATATGCAACACCTTCCCTCTGTCCTTTCCACACTAAGAATGCAAAGTAGCTAAATAACTGTGAAAATTCCCTGTGTAGAATACCCATAGTTATGACTGCGCAAGATTTTCGTTTTAATTGATTTCTGCTGCCAGTAGAAGGTACTGAAATCAAATTTTGCAGCTCAAGGAAATTAACTATAATAATGTTGTCTCTGATGTCAGCGCATAAAATAGCATAACATATTCCATTCAAAATTCAGTGTCATATGAATAAGACCTATGTCTGACCTTCCTGTGTGGACATGATCTTATAAATTTCACATTTGGTCATCTGAAATTAAAAAGGCAGTTCCAAACCTAGCATATACACCTTGTCTATGCATAGCTATCACGATGGCCTGAAATGACTGTAATTAATTTAATTTGTTGAGGGACCAAGCAAATTTAAAGACAATTTGCAGTATGATCTTGCTCTGTGAGGCAAGGCATAGCATTAATTTCCTGTGTCATAACTGAGAATTCCAGAATCACTAGCCCCAGTATTGGGGAGAAAAAAAAAAAAAAAAAAAAAAGAGATATATGATTTAAACAGAATGAGAGATAAAGGACGAGAGAACTGTCAGAGCCAACAGCACATTTGTGAGTCTCTCCTAATACCCATATGCATGTAAATTATCTCTAGACACTTACCAACATTACCTTTGTTTTTCAGCACAGCTTCTGTGTTCTTATCTGTCATGGGTGAATTAAAGATTGTCCCATGCCAGGGCCTAGCCCCCTCGCCCCCGCCCTCACGGAGGCCGGGTAAACGAGTGAGAAAGCAGGAGGTGCTGTGTTGAGATTAAAGTGTTTTACTTAACATGGTAAAGGAATAAGATAATACCATATGAAAGGAATTGAGAGCAATAAGTCTGACAGATTGGGAAATATATGTATAAGAAAAGGGAGAATCTCACGATCATGCGGTCCACAATGGCAACTGGAAGCAAAAGCGCAGAGCTCCTGGAACCTAGAAACCACATGGGAAGGGGCAGGAGCATTTCGGGCATTATAGTTCTCCCTCAGCAGCCCTCCCAGATTTGTCAGCTTATTACATGATGTCATGATATGGAACACTTGTGGAAAAACATGACATTATCTTTTTCATTTGGTAAATTTCAGTAGCGTGAAAACAGGAAGGATGACCTTCCACATAGTCATTTGAGTCATTTGAGGTAAGAGCAAGCAACATTGTTCACAAGTTTTCACTCTTCTTTATATGCATTTTCTCTGGACATGTATGTAATGTTAGTGACCAAACTTCTCAATCTTTTGGTCACACATTGCAGACATTTAGAATAAACTGGTCACAGAAAGTCAGGGTGAGAAGGAACTTCCTCCTTTCTCCCTTCCACAGAGGCTGAGTGAGTAAGGATGCCCCTGTAGCACAGATAAATATGCTAGCTTCTGTCTCAGCTTTCTGCTCGGCTCCCCACACGGTAAGGAAGGTGAAGAAGAAGGGGAGGTGGTGGGGCATTGTTGCAAGAACAATTTTTCTTGGCTTTGGATTTGCTGCAACATTGTCTAAAGGAGCAGCAGGCCCTTCCTCCAGTCTTAACTTTGTGAGCTGAAGATATAAAGCACTTCACTGTTTTGAAAACTCCAAGAACAGGAAAAAACACGTTGTACTTAGTATAGAGGAAGAATGAAGCTAGTGCTTTCATGAAAGCAATCACTCCATCTCTGTAAGGTGAGATGGTAATGGTATATACAGAAACCAGCATTTCAGAAAATTGCTTCATCTCACTGCTTTGTTGAACCATATCCATACCATTATAACCCTGTTTCAAAAGAAATCCTTGCAGCTTGAGTTGTCATGCTAATAAAGGAGATTTTAAAGAGGAAATTATTAACAGGTTATTGAATTATTAAATTATTAACAGGTTGAACAGTCTTTTTTGGCTGTGAGTACAGTTCAGGGTGGAGGGAAGACAGTAGGTTGAAATCAGCACTGTATGCCTTCTGCACATACCACCTCCATTCAGACACACATAGAGTGTGGATGCTGGGGAAGCTAAATTAACTCTTGGGATAAATGAGAACATATCCCTATTGCCCTAGGTGTACAACAGTCACTGTGTCTTTTGTAGCTGGCTCAATACCTTGGCAATATCATTTTATTCCCTTCATATACTGCTACATTTTATTGCTGAGATCCCTGGCTGCTAGTGATACAGGAACACTAAAGGAAACGGTGAGCTTGGTCCTGGCCCTATGGCTTGACTTCCCATCACCTTAATTTTATGTTTAAATGTTCTTTTCCTGATTGACTGTGTTACTTCAGTCCCTTCAGTCACTTAATTTAAATTTCTGAAAGGCCTCATAACTGCCAGTGATTAAGTTTTGCCAAACAAATTGTTTAAAAGGACACCACATTTTTCAAGTGACAGAAATGAACTCAATAATGGCATACACAAATATAGTGTTTCAAGGCTGGAAGTAATGATACGGGATAAATAAGCATAGTTTGTGTAAGTTCTCAGCTAAAGAGAAAAGCACCAGAGAGCAAACTTACAAAGTCAAGCTGAGATGAAGCATATCCACATAGATTTGTGTAAAGACATTGTCAAGTGAGAGTGTATATTTATTATCCCGTAGAATCTCTCATAAAAATACATAACTCCCAAAAGCAGTGAGCCCTTGTATTTTGAAAGCAGAGACAGGCTTTGAAGAACAGGATTATAAAAAGAAAAAACTACTTCTACATCCTATCAAGATATTTAACCTACCAGAGAAAGATGCTATGGGATAGGAAGGTTCTGCCATTGAAAGAGATTCTGTGGAGCTCAGACAAAATGTCGGTACCACTGTCAAGTTCAGTGTCTGTGATAGCTTCATAAATAGACACCTTTGTTTAAATGGAAAGATAAAGATTGTCCAAGTTTCCTTCCTACTCTTGAAATCGAGTTGCGTTTTCTAGTGCTAAAGGTTCTCACATAAATCATTGAAAGTCTGCATTAAAAATGCAGTCTACATTGTGTTAGAGAAGAGAGTTATTGGATTTCATGGCAGATTTATGCTCTTGAAGATACTTCACCCTTAGGGAAAAACAGATTGTTAATTTTTAAGTGAGAAGTTCCTTTCAGGCATGCTGTGATTCCTGGTAAACAAGCTAGAACACTTAGCTAGCTTACTAACTATCCAGCTGTATTTTCTGAGACATTTAATTTTAAAGTTCTATGAAGCCATGGCACAACGCTCAAATATTTTATTATATATAACATTTTTAAAGAGAGTCACCCTAATTCACCTTGCAAAATTAAGCAGTAGAGTGATTTAAATAATAAATGATAACAGCATGAGGAAAAAATTAAGTAGTAAAGAAATAAGTGAAAGAAATATTAAAGACCTAAATGAAGGGGATTGAATCCCACTCTTTTCTCTCTGATACCCAACGTCATTTGAAGAAATATGTATGGTTTCAGAGAAATGCAGCACTGATCATCTTTAATGAGATGAGCATATTGATGAGAGGAACTTAGTAGTGGGAGGTTTCCAAAAGTATGAAGGGCAAAGGGAGACAGGACATGAAAGAATGTCATCCAGCCACCAGTAGCTCAGAAAATTCCCTCAAGTATATAAAGCTCACGCTTTCCTTGTGCTACTTACTGTGATTAAAGATAGCAACTGCATGTGCAGTGTCAATAGTTGCGTTTAGGACACTTGCAAAGTCTGGTCCTCGGAATAGAGTGTTAAAGTCTTGAGGTTTGCCTGGCATCTTGTTGTTAATAGTGGCCAGTATTGCCCTATCAAACTAGAGGAAACACACAGGAATCTCTAGAAATCCAAGCATGAATCGTTGTCTCCACTGTGAAAGTCAGAAGACCAAATCGAGTGCCAGACATGAGGCTCTGAATTACAGAGAATGTGAAACTTTAAATTAAAAAAGCGAATTTCTCTGAACACCTGCGGACTGCAGTCCAGCACGCATATCATTCAGCAGACCCGAGGACTGCTATTTCACAGCTTTTAATGTTAACACAGAGTAAATGATCAATGTTGTGTAGAATCAGTACTTCTGCTCTTTCACACCTGTTTGCAGGGGAAAACCTAAAACATACTTAATCTACACCAAGAACTTCAATCCACAAGCCCATGTGATTGCTAAAGCTGAAAATCTGATTTGAGACAACCCTGGGAGCTTCAAATCATGTTGAAATATTGTTTAAATTTAGAGGATGTAACAAGACTATCAGTTTGCACTTCAGATCTGTGTGTTTCTCAAACAATAACCAAAATGATGTGGCAGTAACTGAAACTGTCCTGCACCTGTTGGCTGGTTATTAAACAGAGAATATACTCCAAGCAAATGTGCAGTGAGATGTTTTCTCTACTTCAACTACATTGTTAACAAAACAGGAGAGTTGCAAAACATTCAGACATTTAAAACAGGATTGTTAGGAATTTCACCATCAAACAGCACAACCCTAGCCTCCAAAAATGATACTTTTTTTGTGAAATTGTAACATGTCAATTCCAACCTGGAAAGTTGCTCAGCTTTTACATCCCTCCTTTCTTCCGCTTTCCTCTTCTCCTTTTGCTAGGATCCTCCAAGTAGGTGCATCTGCAATTTCTGCCAAAGTAATGCTGTCTGGAAATTTGTGTGGCTGTGCAGACCCTATTATACGTAACAGTCAATGATTTTCTTTCATCTCTATCCCTCAGTTTATTTTATTTCTCAGTTTCCCTCAGAAATCACTCTCTGCTCAGATCATCCTCCTGGTTGACAGCAAATCATTGCATATTTTATTAATGTATGGGAACAAGATGAATATTCATTTAATCACCTATTAAAATTCCTGGGCCAACTGAATTCTGCTCTTGAGCCTTTGATAGGGCTGAAATGAACTGAGAAAGAACCTGGCTTTTGTGACCACTGATCTAGAACAGCCAAGATGGAAATGTACAGTGATATGTACATTTCAGTGTTTCCAAACTCACAAAAAAACAGCACAAAAATTTCTCATTGAAGACTTAGATTAGATTTCTGCTTGCTGCTGAAGATGACTTTCTTTCCTGTTTCTGGATTTACAAAAGGAAAATTGCACGTATCAAAAGTCAATGGGAAGAAAGCAGATGATCCTATTTTCAGATACCTCATACAATGCTTGAATGCAGCTCATATTGAATACACAATCAGATCGTGCTGTTACAGCAAGTGTTTAAACAACCTCTTTACCTGCTTTTTATTGCATGGTTTGTGGTGAGAACTAAAGATAGCTGGTAGCTGTAAGTTTGGTACCGCATGCAGAAGACACTGCTTGAATGTGAAGGTTTTACTTTTTTAAGCCTGATTTTTAACATGCCTTAGTCTCTTTTCACATCAAACAGCTGATTCCTCCCTTTTGCCTGAATAAATGAGGGTTTCTTGACTCTTTTATTTTCTGAAACAAAGACCTTGTGTCAAGTAACTTGTTTTGTGTTGCATCTCACCAAACAACATTCTGAGCATGCTATACACTCCTTCTGAACCATCTGCACAATTACTGAGAAAAGAAAAGTTGTTGAGGTTTTGTGAATCTACTGGCAAGGTAAATCATTTGTACAAACTGAAAATATATGGCATCTTATTTGTTAT
>VXAV01010904.1:264719-276513 GCA_013399715.1 Alectura lathami
CACAATGTTTTCCCACATGGATTCACAGCTGTCTAATAATACAGGTACTCGTTCAAAAGCCTTCCTCTCACGAGGACAGATAAAGGATCTCCTTCCTCTACTCAGAAGATGCTTGTAGGTTTTACAAATAACAAGATTTCTCTGCTTTTGACTCAAATCCCACTAAAAGAGTTAGTGAGTTCCCTTTTCAGAAGGATGACCAGGCAGGCAGTGATTACAGAAATTTATCTTCTGTGATTTCACATTTCTGCAACATACTATAAATTGCAGCCAGCAGTTTTGTGGAAATGCCAACTTTACATGTTTTTGCAGTGTATGGTATCAAAATAAATTAGCAGTAGTAGAAATGGAAAAAGCTACCTTTTTTATCACATGCCAAAAAATCATTTCTAGAACCAACAAGATACTTGCCTGATAATCTGTTAAATGTCTTCACAATTATTTTCTTGAAATTGAGAAAACCAAAAAAGATTTCTTGGGTGTAACACATGTAGACTGAGTGCATTCAATGCTTTTTGTTCCAGCAGTGGGATTTCCATTTGTTTGAATTTGAACATTTATGCTAATTTGCTATTTTTCTTGTATGGTTCAGAGACTTGAGTGACTACCTAATAAAATATTTGAGTGTAAAGACCTATAAGAAAAGTGGCCTTCTTGTTCCCTCCTTTCTTCTGCAATGATAGTACTCAATAAAACTGTGTCTTGGTTAGAGATCCATATACCTACTATAGCTCTCCAGCCTCCAGACAGCTGCTGACTAGTATCTTTGTGCCCACTGAGTACTTGGCCAGAAACAGCAATTAAACCCATAAACCAGAAATAAGTGGGCGGAAAGGACAGCTGGATAACTATTGTCAAAATAACCAAAAAGAAGAGCTTGAAGAGGTATTGTTTAGAAAATAAATACTATTAAGAATGCTTGTTTGGCTATAAAATGACTAAATAGTAACAAGCATGAAAGCACTGTTCAGCTCGTGAGATTACTACAACCCTTGTTAGGTGCTCTGCTCAATCACCATACAAAGCTGTACAAAGCAGAACTGACTTGCCACAAAGTGCTGTCTGATATTTCTCCCTTGGAAGCAGATTTGCAAAGACCGGGAGACTCACAGTTGTCTTCCTAAAACAGTGCTATTGCATCTGTCTGTATTTCTACATAGACTATCTGACACTAAGGCCTCTGTCCAGAAATAATAGTAGGGTTTTGGTTTTTTTTCAGCTTGTAAAAAAATATTGAAAATAAATAAGTAAATNCTTGTGACTACCTGAATACCTAAAGAAGCAGTGAGATGTAAGAACAGGTTTTAAGCTATGGATTCACTAAAAACAGAAGACCGCCACATAGAGATCTTTTGAGTGATCTTATGAGTGAGGAGCAGGATATCACTGCACACGCCTCTGGACTTGTCTGATGTCCTGGGTGATGCTTATCAATGTTATCATGCTGTTTCAGATGATTACACTCAACTATATGTTTAGTACATTTCTGCCTTCCATCCTGCATTGCACCAAGACAACCTCTTCCCCAGAGTTTTCCTGACCTTGAAGATACAACATTGTTTACATCAGTATCTTTTGATCCTGAACAGCGTCTGTCAAGCTAAACAAGTTAAGCCTCATAAATCTGAGACAGCAGCTTTAGCTTTCCAGATAACACAGAATTTCATTCACTCTGAAAAATGGGATTATACCTAATACAGCTTTGCATCAAGCTGAAATTGTGAGCTCAAATGCATCTTTGATGTTCTTTTTTCCTTTTGACAGGACTGTTGAGCAACAGGCTTATTAATTTTACAGATATGGATCACTTGGGGCCTGAGCACTGAAGACAGAAAAGTCTCCACATCTTAGGGTGTTGGGCTCCTGGGGTATGTACCTGCAGAAAAGGATATTCCCTATATTGATGCTTTCTATTAACTATTGTCTAGCTTTACATCTGTATGCATCTGACATACTGATTGCGGAAGATAAAAAAATACTAGGCTGAATTTGAATGATTTGAAAGAATGGACTGAAAGAGCTTTAAATTGGTGTGTCACTGCTAGAAGTAACTCAGTAGTAGCTGAAGGGAAGATTTAAGGTTTTTAGCAATACACATAGCTGAGATCAGTGCCCATAAATACGCAGAGGTTTGGGGGGAATTTAATACCTTGAGCAATATAACATTGGAATGCTGACTGAAAGAGAGGGGAAGTCAGTTCATGCACAAAATGCTTAACAACTTCTGGATCTAAGTATGATAGATGATGATGAAATCTAGGATTTAAAAAGATATGACTAAATTTGTCTCCCTCAAATTATGAGTATCTTCTTTAATATGTTCTATGAACTTAGATTCTTCAGTAAGTCTGATAGCATTAATAAATTAATTTACCATTGTTCAGCTGCTATAAAAACATCTGAAGATTTTATATTGTTTTTCTGTCTGCAATGCAATGCCATCTGAAAGGATTCTGATTATCACTCATGATTTCAACACTCTTTTTCCTCCTCTTCGCACTGAATATTCTCAGGTTCCAGGTTTCATTGTGACTGGTCATGACTACTTTCTGATTGCAGAAATATGAATAGAAATCACCAACAAATTTGTCTGGAGATTTCACCATGGGCTTATGTATGCATGATTCATTAAAGCTATTCATGTCAAAATTCATATTCTAAACAGAAGACAGACAAAAGATAGGGGGAATGCAGTACATCATCCAAGTGTATAGACCAAAACAAAGAAGGATGAAATAACTTTCATAAAATTGGCAAGAAAACAGAACTATTAGTTAAATCCATACCTCATGAGTTTTAATCCATTATCTTCACTGTAATGTCATGTTTGTTCCCAATTTGATATCCACTATTTCTAGCCTCTCTTCAGCTCTTCGACATGATCAGTGTCAAAATCTGCCAAAAGACTTGTGCTGTGTTCTCTCCCACTTTGGAGCTGTTTTCTTCCAGTGTTTTTGCATCCTCCAAGGTCATCCAAAGATTTTCCTTTTATAGTAAAAAGGATTTGGACAGTTAAAAAAGAAGTTCCTGAGAATGTTCTGAGAAAGACAATTACAGTTCAAACACGTTTCTGTGTAAGCCTCATGAACCATGGCACTTCTGGCTGTTTATAACTTCCTAAATCTATCTTACACTGTTGACAATAAACAGGATCATACTCATTTGTAATACATTTACTTATTTCTGGGAATTAACTCTGTAAAAACTACAGCCAGTTTAACATCCATCATCTGCTTAGCACGGTTTTTCTTGATCACATTGATTTGTTGTTCATATCCATTCATTGACTCACCTCCAGCTTGGGCACAGCTCAATGAGTCTGTGCTTTCTCTGATGTCTGAATCTCTTAATGGGCCTTACAGACTTCTCTTACCTGTGGAAGCAGGCCTTCTCAACCAGAAGAACTTTCATGATGGCTGCCTCCTATTGGTCAATGAAATAGAACACAGGAGGATTCCCATGGGCTAGTATACAAACTGGGGGCGGGGATGACTGTTCTTCAGATACAGCAAAACAACTCCGTAACCTCTTCTCCCTCATCATCTGATATCCAATGCATCCATTGAACAGATAAAATACAGACATCTTCTGTCTTGGGTACTGCAAAGGAATAAGCAGGTATGCCACACGTCTCCAAAGGCCTATATATATTCACCTCACATGAATGGGTATGCATTATTTACCCAATGGATTATGCCTTTGGGAAATGTAATTTCAGTGACAGGATGAAGGACAGACAAGCTCCCTGGTCCCTAATTGTGTTCGAAGGCCCTTGGAAAAGAGCAAAAATTGTCTGAAGACTAGACATACCGTGTTGTTAAAAGATATCTGTTTGGGAGGCAGGTTTAAACTGCTGATCTATATTATGGTGTAATTCCTACAAACAAGAGGACCGTAGTACTATGGAACTTTTAAACATCATGTAAATTAATTACGTCACCTCAGCTTTCTGTCATCGGTTTCACACACATTTGCACAGAGTTCAGCAATTCATTTTCATATATAAACATAAACACAACTCAATAAATCTGTGTACCAATCAAGCTGTTCATTTACAGCAGGAGAGAGTGGAAAAGAACAAAAAAATGTTGGAACTACAGGCAACTCCAGCTAACATAGAAAATATGTTCCTATCCTCCTCTCCCTGTGCTGCCTTCATAACCAGTCTAAACCCAATCTGTACTCAAGTGGCAGGAACCACAGACATATTTCAATGACCACAGCACGTAAGAGTTAAGTGAACATTCATAGAGCCATATCCACACAGTTTTATCTACATACACACAAAAAACTTACTATAGTGGGAAGACTATAGGAAAATCTACAAGTTAGGTGACTTCTTTCTGTACTTGCTGATAAAGACTGGGATGTAAATGCTTTTGTGCATCCATGCGTTTACCCTCTTTTTCAAGACATTCAGGATACATCTACATCTCTACATAACAGAAAGTCAGGGAAAAGCTTACACACCGGAGCCCTGATTGTCCGTGCTACTTAACGGCTTGATGGCTCCCTATTTCCATGTTGGGTGACAACAGTTAACTTGCTTAAAGACAAAGACTAGGCATTCTCAACATAGCTGACACCAATGATTCCTCAAAAAGGCAGCATAAATGAGTATTCATAAAATTTGTGTGTCTTCACCCTCCAGTAATACCTCACCCAGCTTTGAAGCCTTATAAGACTTCATTCACTCTGTAGACACACCTAAAGACATAAAATATATATATTGGGATTCATGCTTTGACAACACATCTGCAGTGGGCTGCATTGTAGCTATCACATTATTTCAGACACTTCGAAGTGTATTAAAAATGCATTCCCCAATATGTCAGTTGATGTATCTCCACCAGAGAATATCCAAATTGAAGGTCTAAGTCATGTGCAGATGTCCGTGTGTCACCTGACTTCAAGGCAGGAGCAAAGTCACTATTTTACCATGTGACTTCATTACTATGAACAAAACCAGGGAATGTCTGATGCACTACAACACCTCCCTCTATTACAAGCATTATAGAAGTTCAGAAGTTTCAACTTCCACTTCATCTGCTGATGTAGTACTAAATACTCCATAATCTCCTAAAACAAATGAAGACAAATGAACTGTCCATGTTAAGGTGCTGGCAGTGGGGGGCTGCTGGGATCCTCTGTGAGGTGAGGCTGTGGCTGCCCGTGCCGGGCACAGGCAATTCCATTCAGCTCCAACAACCCAGCAGCCAAGATGCTGGCACATCGGGGAAAGCTTTTGTGGGAAAGGGAAGAAAAAGCCACAGAGGCAGAGGAGGAGAGAATAAAAGTGAGAGACAACAGTGCAAACACCAAATTCAGAGCAAAGGAGGAGGAGGAGGTGCTGCAATGTGGAGCAGAGATGCCCTTGCAGGCCATGAAGAACCCATGCCTGAGCAGATTTTTTTTCCATAATGGCTGTGGCTTGTGCAGAGCCCACACTGGAGCACAAGAAAAGTGTGAGGAAGAAGGAGCAGCAGAGAAAATCCACTTTGTATTGGCCATAACCCAGCAAAACCATCTCCCAGCGCCACTCAAAGGGGTCAGTGGAGTCTGGGAGAGGGAAGAGAAAAGATGTAACTTTATTGTTTGTCTTTTTGTTTCCAACTACCCAAATTAATATTAAATGTTTATTTTAACCTCCAATAAACAACTTTTTCCCAAGCTGATTTTTTTTTTGCTTTGTTTTCTTTTGCCTACACGATAGTTGTTAAACATACTCCCTGTCCTTGTCTCAACCCATGAGATCTCTCATTCCTATTCTTCCTGTTTTGTCCCTCCATCTCACTGCGGGGGAGGAGGAACAAGTGGCTGTGGGGTGTATGGCTGCTAAGGCAGATCCACCACAGAGCTCAAAGCCCCAGAAGGAACAATATAGGAACAGAAGAGACAAATGTCCTTGACTCCTTTTCAGGATAAGAATAAAACAAATAGTGAACCATGTCGCATAGTATTTAATTGCTTTGAAAAGCCTCTTAGGCATGACACTGATGAATGTTACACAGCTCCTCTGTAATACAAAGTTGTTGATTCTATGTTTAAGTATTTTAAAGATGTTCAAGCAAAGAGCTTATGTAAGTATTTCAATGAATAAGTAGATTTATTTGTTTTGAAGGTTCGTTAGTTTGGCTGCATTTTCATTTCAAACTCTTGTCAGCCATTGATTTCCTCAGAAACTTAATGAGATAAATAAAGCTGTTAATAAACTGAGACTTTACTTAAAAATCAAAATGTGTGCAATAAACTGTGGGCTTTTTGGTTTTCTACAAAACATTGTCAGTTTAGACAGAAACTATGTGAGTTTTTTTTCTGTTAAATGCTAACTAGAATTTAAATAAGTAGATAAACAATAGTTACCAGAGGTTTTCTGGGAAGGAGCTTTTCCTTCTGGAAGGAGCCAAGGGAATGAATGACAATGTCCGTTTTCTGTTACTTCAAAAATAATAATAATTTGGATCACGAGAAACTTATTTTAACGTATCTTCATTGCAAGTCTAATTACTCTGGAGAAACTACAACAGATATTTGCAGTTTGCCGGTAAAACAAAAGCATGTTATGTCCTTGCATAGATTAATATAGATGTCATTCTCCAAATTTTTCCAGTATTTATTGGCACAGTGCACAGAATACATTACTTTTCATAATAGGGGTGGAATTAAACCTTCTGAGGAGTAAACCACTGAAAACAATAGACTGCAAATGTTCAGAAAGTTGAAAATGTTTGATTGCTTTGGAAAAAGAATCAGTATTTGAAAAGAATAACAGGATAATCAAGCAAGGCATGTTTTACTATTGAAGTCTAAGAGCCTTCTGGATTTCCAGCACGGAAAGCAATTTGTGGATCATCAATCTATTATTTGTGGAATCAAAAAGGAAAAAAATACTTTTGTCTAAAAACAATAGGCTTGATTCTGACATTTTTGAAACAGCAACAATATAAGCAAATCAAGTTTATATTTTTCCCTTTTTTACTCTAGGCATCATTTTGGAGTCCCAGCTTATTGCCTACAAAATATTAGGTGCATATATCAGTTCAATAAACAGGTATCTGGCTGCTATATCTGCCTTCTCCTTTGGAGGCACCAAGTGAATCTTTTAGAACTAGTTAATGTATGGTTACTATACTTATAAGACCCATAGCATGTCATATCCTGAGTTCCCAAGATTTGTCATCTGTGAGTAATTGCTTTTGACATGAAGGTCAGAAAAAGAAGCCAGAAATGAATTGATGCTGGTTATAGTTTGCAAACAAGACTCCCTAGCCATGCTAACTTGATTGACCCTGCTGTTATTTTCTTTGTCTTGCTTTAAATCTTGTTCAGTTAAAGTAACTACACAGAAATTAAGACTGATTGTGTTTGGGGAGACATATTTTCTCATACAAAACCAAGTTTTTAAGGGGACAGTCTAGGGTACTCAAATTTTCTCACGTACATCTGGGTATGTAACTTTATATTCAGAGGTGCAATGTGGTTCTACATACTCAAGAGATATGGAAGAAATTATTACAATATTTTATTTCTTTAGAAAATTTAGAAGTAGAGTGACTATAAAACGGTGCCCTCTCTAAATTTACTTGGTCATCTGTTACCTAGATTTTTATAAAGAAAACTGTTGTTGCTGAACATAAAATGCAGGAAAATAAGCCTTAATTCTGTGTTTGCAGTCTTATAGGCCAAGATAATCCTTAGAGAAAACACTGACTCCAGGAAGTAGCAACGGTCATTCCAACAAATGAAAACAAAAGGAATCTGGATCAAACAAATGGCAATACACACTCAGAGTTTGTCAGGGGCAAAAAGGAACATAACGTATAAATGTATGAGAGTAAGAATTGCTTGTTTGTCCCTTCTGCCTTTTAGCAGAGTACTAGTTCAAATCACTAGCTGAGTTTTGATGCTACATATTCAAACCAAGTTATTAAAAAACAACAAAAAAACACCCTCATACGTTATACACTTCTAATTATTATATATAATTGTTATAAATTATTTTTTATGTACTGCTTTTCCCTGGAGCTATGCGCACCCTTCCCATGCTCCTTTAGGTTGGGTTGACAATGCCTGTATTCTTCCTCTAGCAGAGCCTAGTACATTTTGCTATAAATCATCACTTCCCAAAAGCCTTCATTATGAGGGATATGACGTCCATGCTTGTGGGATCACTTCTGCCTCGGTCTTGGCATCCGCTGGGGGTTAGGTCTGCTTCCAGCTATAGTTTGAATGTTGTAGCATCAAAGGGATGGCAGTGTCCCTTAGCCCCACAAAGGGCTGCTACTTGTCCCATGATGACTGGTTATGTTTGTCAAACCTTTGCCACATGTGGTGCTCCCAGACATGAAGCTACAAGTGGTCAGACAAATCACTTAAGCATTAGATGATTATCAAAGCAAGCTAAGGTCAGCTCAGGCAAAGAAAAATGCAAAAAAAAATCCTGAAGTCCTGCACTGTCAGTTCAGTACAAAACCTGTGCCCTTTAACTAGTGATGGCAAAAGTCACTGTGCAGCCACAGCCACCTCATACTGCTTGGAGTTCATGAATCACTTCAGGTACTGATTTTTAAAGGCAACCCATCAAAAATTTAAGTGATTATACACAGGTAATGCCATAGCATTTTAGTCCCTGTCAAAGTAATTGCTGAAGATGAACTGACGCAAGCCTGTGATTACTGTAAAAATTCTATAGAATTGATGACAAACTGATGCTTTATAACATGCGTAGTTTGTTGGAAATTGAATTCCATGGGCTTTTTTTTTTTTTTCTCAGAACACAGCACTTATTTCCATATAAGAAAGTATTAGAATCTGTAGGCTGAAAAAGGTTTTTTTTTTTACACAGAGACCTTGAAAAATAGAATTTTGCAATGACCAGATGTGGTTCCAAGATTAGGATTAAGGAAAAATAATTAAGCATTTATTTTAGATGGAAAATGAAGTAGTTTCCTGCAGGAATTACTTCAGAGAATAATGAAAAGGAATAATAAAAAATCAAAAGAGGTGTTCATTTATATTTAATGAACATTTTTATACTACTGATTTATGAACACATTTAATTTGTAATATTTAATCCTAATTGAGAATGGGAGCTTCCTGTGATAAGAAAACATTTTCCTCCTATTTCCTCCAAGTTTTGGAGTGTCCACTGGGAAACTTCAGTACAATCTCAGATTTACTGCTACCGAATTTTATATGACTGTGGGGAGAAAATAAAAAAAATAAATAAAATAAAATAAAAAGAATGAGAAGGAGAAGCCTAGGAAAATGCATTTTCTAAATTCAAATTATCAAATTTTAACTATTTGCCTTTTCCATCATGAGAAGTATCCTGGTCATACCATGGCACTCTGTCCAGCAGTGATCAGCTTTTTTTCTGCCATCTGCTATAGAAAGTTTGTTTTTCATTCGTGTCTCAATTTGAGCGGCTGGGTTTAAGTCAGAAAGCATGTCTGTATTTTCACATTCTTGTTACATAGCTATTGCAAAGGATGCCATATATGTACGTCAAATCCTGAACTATATAGTTTCTCAGACAGTTTGAGGATGGATACAGCTACACAGCTGGACACATAGCTCCTTTACTGGCCTTGTAATGTTTTCAGAACTCTACGGACAGCTTCATGTGTTTACCTCAGTGTTTGATTAATTCTTAGGGTGGAGGTGGGGGGAGGGGGAGAAGAAAAAAAATGGTTAAATGAAGTGGCCTTTTCGGAAACATCAGCTGCCCAGCAAACATCAGCTGGTTGCATATGAACTGGAGAAATGGGGCGAGGAAAGAAACCACAAGAAATCAGACACTCCCCTGCTTCAAACTCTGAATACACCTGGACTCAAGCAGTTATATAAGTAAGGACTACATTTTCCAAGAAATACTTGCATTTCTTGGGGCAAAGTTCAGTAACTGTAGGGAGTAGGATTTACTACATAAGGCCAGTTTTGGAAGTAACTTTGGTATTTACAGCCAGCGTTAGCAAGCTACACCAAACTGCTTCCAGTGCAGCTCTGCACCAAACTAAGGTGCTCAAAGAAAAACACTTTCCTTCTCATATTTAAGTTTTTTTTTTATACCAAGGGATTTTTTTTTTCTACATCCTTAATGAAGTATCCTGTCACGCTTAGTCTCAAAATGAAAAGTCTCCTATGTCTCTTCAGCAATTAATAGAAGTGCCAAGTAATCATTTCCCCCTGTCTGATAAAAGTCAAGTATCTATATTTAAATGCCAGCAATCATCCTGCTTCGTTCTGTCTCCTTCCTAACAGCACATCCTGTCTGCACTATCATACAGCGTCAGTCTGGAGTTCTGATTCTAGCACAGCTCCTTTCCATCTCTTTCTTCCATTTTGCGTTGTCCTCTGTCTCCTCATTCTCTTGGAGAATGAGATTTTACTTGACTAAAATAATCAAAGTAATCCCTGTTTGTCTTATTAGGTTGGTGAATTAATTTCACCTGTTCTACTCTCCTACAGAACCAATGACTGCATGGACCTTAATTCTTTTTGGACAGCAAGGCAAAAAAGAGGACCTGGATGTCCAGAGGTAGTGTCTTCCTCATGGCTTGAGTCATTCTCTAACACATATGCTCCTTTGTCTTCTCTCAAAATAATGAATTCTCACCCTGATCCTTGCTCACCATTGCACATGTATTCACAAAGACTCCTGCAGTGAGGGCACACAAAATATAATCCTCTGATATTTCAGAACAATACAAAGGTTCAGAGTCCTTATGTTTTTAATTCTGGGAGACAGAAGCCATCTGTCTTGTAACTGAGTGCGCTATCTAAGCCAAAATAGGTGCTATTGCATTCCAGGCAAATAAGCACACACCTGTAACGCTTAAAGAAATGTAATGACGGTTCTTATTTATCATCAGCATCTTCAGTGTCAGAAAAGGTACTTTGCCCTTCAGAAAATAAGTAGACTGCTGAGCAGCAACCACCGATGTGAATGTGACATTCTCTAGCACAGTTCATAACCATAAGAAATGCAAGCAGTGGAGCTGTACTGATGCCGTGATGACTTCAAGAGTGCACGTGCTAACATTCTCCAGTGCTGTTCTCTCTGGACCGCACAATAGTACTCCATGCAGAGCTATCTGGAACTGGTTTTTCTGGCACTAGTTTGAAGCAGGGGTGAGTAGTTCCACCTGGGCTAGTTTCTGTAAATCACTCTAACATCTCTGGGTGTCACCAGTGCTGTTGTGTAGACAGGCAGCATAGCTCTCTGCCCAAAGCTGAAGTGCCCAACAGAGACAGATCCAAATGCAAGTAAAGTATGGCATTGCCTGAAAAGTATTGTTGCTTTGCAGTAAGTATCAGATGGAGATGGAGTGAAGTTATTAAACTATACAGATCACATCATTCAAGAGACCTCTGAAACGGTAAAAGCGGAAGAATCAGCAACAATTGTTTTAATCACCTTGGCCAAATTTCTATTTAACTTTCAAGATAAATGCAAAGATGAGGAACACAGCAATTCTTTGAAATGTCAGTTTTCTATAGCTTGTTAGAATTACTAGAATTATGCTTGACAGAAGAGCTGTGTGACTATTAAAACACATTCACACGTATTTTTGCAAAAATGCTTTTCATTGAAATACACTTGTATCTATTCATTTTAAAAATCTAATGTGTGAAAACAGTCTTCAAATTTGCAGCTGAATGTCCACAATGTACAGAGAAGATACTGGGAGCAGGGATACATACAGAGAAAAGTATATACCAGATGTGTTTTAAATTCAAAGACCATATTACCTTTTTTTTTTTTTTTTTTTTTTTTTTCAGTTTGGCGCGC
>VXAV01010904.1:276571-289695 GCA_013399715.1 Alectura lathami
CTGGTCAGCATTCACGTAACTTAAATTTCACCTAATTACTTTTTGTTATTTGGTCAGAAAGAGTGCAACTTTGACAGCTTTTGGAAAACTCGCATACGACTCTTAGAGGGAAACAGAATAAAGCCAGTGAATGGGAACCAATACCTCAGGTGGAACTTAAACTGTCTGAATATGACCTGCAGAGAATTTCTAAAAATCATCCAACCAGTAACATTTTGATCACATATGTCCAGAGTTTCAAGAGGCTTTGCAAACATCAAAACCAATATTTCCTAAAGACACACAAAGATTACTTCACACTGCTGGAAATCGAAAAGCATGAGGTGAGAGGAAAGAGAGAAAAGCATGAGGTGATGGTTTTATGAACTTCATATATTATATGTTTTATAAACATTAACATGTTAAAATGACAGTTTTATCTACAAAAACAGAAGGAAAGAACTAATAAAATTTTCTTCATTTCAGTATTGTTATTACAGTTGGAAGAAATAAGCAATTTATGCAGTTCTACGTGAAAAAAAAATCCACTAAGTCTATTCCAAGAATATCTGGAACTGAGTGATCACAACCAGCATTTGCTTGACACATTCACTAACGAACAGCTAATACCTATAAAATATTTTTGATAAGGTTGAATTTCATTTTTTAAAGGCATTAATAACTTATTTGATGAAGTGCTAAGGGATCATTTTATTTTCACAGATAGTTTAGAAATATAGAATACCTGCCATCTAAAGCAGTTACTTGAAGCAGGTTTTTGGTTTAGGTTTCTTCAGTTCTGTGGAATTTTCCATTATAAGACTTGTTGAAAAGATGCATTATCTCTGGTGATTAACATGTCTAAAGGAGCAGAATTTTAGCAGCTCCCTGTGAAACAGCTGTCTATCTGCCATGGACAGACAAAGCCCGACAATTGTACAGCCAGCCACAGATATGGGTAACAATTCTAAAAGTAAATTCATAACTTAATATTTTTTTGAAAAATAATGTTACCCAATGGTAACAAAAAATTTCCTTACAAATACTATTTGGAAAACTTGAAGTAGCCTTGGAACATTATTTCCTTGACACTTCAATCTCCTTTACATGTAAGAGAAAAAGGGGGTGCTGAGAAATCATTGGAGTTATTTTCATTTCCTGTACTAGCTAAAAAGAAAGGAAATCTACAGAGAAGTTCTGAAGAACAATATGGAATACTGAAAACCTGGGAGTCTGACATTGGCCACCTATGTGAGTGAGGAACTATGTTTTTCAAAAAATACCATAAAAGCTCATGCACTGAAATAACCACTTCAAGTTTTGTTTCTGGTTTCACACCCTGATAAGCAATTTTCCTGATAGTCATATCTGTATTGCATTTTCCATCCCAAGAGATGCAACATACATCATAAAACAAGAACATATGCTACCAAAATAGCATATGAGTATGTTTTGGAAACAGTTTTTCCCTGGAGTGAAAGATTGAGACTCAATTCACACTACAGTATTTCACAGTATTTCAGTGGTAATTTTGTCAGCCAGAATATGGAGGATAAGTACCCGATAACCAGTTTACTTATGCCAGCAGATCACTAGGCACTGGTGTCCCTATGCTAGCAAAAGCTCCATGGTGCTTTCATTGGCTTAGCCTCAATCCTTCAAGAGAGCAGTGTCAATCTGTCAGCAGAAAACAACTCCTTCCATCAGCCTACAGTGATGCTCTGTGATGCAGCTATGACTTGGCAAGGACTCATGTAATGGAGCTCAACTCTAAGCGTGGAAAATTCCATTCCCGAAGTAATTAGTTTGATCAAGTTATGAGCTACTGACATTTAGAGAGGCATGAGTGAGGAGGGGATCTGAACAGAAGCTGGAATTCAGCCTGTGTTATACTGCATAATCCATTTGCATTACAGACATAGGCTTTGGAGACTTACAAGTTCATTCTTCCTCTGAGCATCATAAATTAATAAATAAATAAAGATTGACTGGTATAGTGTGCTGCAATGAAACTATTGATCGTGCAACTGACACAGTGATTACAAACAAAATGTGAATTTTTACCTGAGGGGAACAACTTGCTATTGCAACTACTACTGCAACTATATGTCAAGGGCTGTGCTAAATCTTCACCACTGACTGCTTTTTAAATTGAGATTGCGTGTTTATCTAACAGATATGCTCCAGCAGAAATTAATTCAGAATCATGAGGACTGTGTTATGCAGATCAGAATACATAATTGCAAATGTCCTTTTACAAGCAGCTAATTTACCAATTCAATTTATATTATACCATTCATGTAAATTGTTTTATCCAAAGAATGAAGTCACAGTGACTGATTTTAAATTCTGTTAAAGGCTAGAAGAAAGCTGAAGGGTTAAAGACACGGGAGAAAACAAAAGTTTTTACAAAAATGGAAAGAATACTAAAAATGTGAACTCAACAATTAGCACTGAGATCTGTTAACTGATATACAGACAGACAGCAGTTAGTTATGTAGACACAAGGATACCAGTTTTCCTCTCCACGTGAACACCCTAAGTGCAAGGCTACCTGGTTGATTTCAGTTCTAGGCTTCAAAATAGTTCTGTTTGAATGGGAAAAGAGGGATTTGACCCATCTTCTCCAGCTGATAGGGTGTTAGGAGAGAGTGAGTACTCATCTCCAGAGGGACTGTCAACCTGGCGCTTGTAGCGCGTTGGGTCTGGCCGGATAGAATGGGGCGTTTTACGGCAGTTTGGCAGGAAACCAGTGTGGCTGAGCAAGGACCTGCTGGTCAAGTTGAGGGAAAAGAAGGAGAAGTATAAGCAGTGGAAGCAGGGATGGGTGGCATGGGAGGATTGCAGAGATGCTGTCAGGGTATGTAGGGATGGGATCAGGAAGGCCAAGGCACAGGTAGAATTAAGCTTGGCGAGGGATGTGAAAAACAACAAGAAGGGTTTCTTTAGCTACGTAGGGCAGAAGAGGCAGGTGAAGGAGAGTGTTCCCCCTCTAATGAATGGAAAGGGAGAACTGGCCTCCTCTGATGTGGAGAAGGCTGAGGTACTTAATGAGATCTTTGCCTCGGTCTTCACTGCTGGTCAGGCTGCTCAGGTCTCTCGTGTCCCTGAAAATCCAAGTGGGGATGGGGGAAGCAAAATCCTTCCCTGTGTAAGAACGGAGCAAGTCCCAGATCACCTGATGAGACTGAATGTCTACAAGTCTATGGGGCTGGACGGGATGCATCCCAGGGTCTTGAAGGAGTTGGCTGATGTGGTTGCTGAGCTGCTCTCCATCATATTTGAAAAGTCGTGGCTGTCAGGCGAGGTCCCCGGTGACTGGAAAAAGGGAAACATCACTCCCATTTTTAAGAAAGGGAGAAAGGAAGACCCGGGGAACTACAGGCCGGTGAGCCTCACGTCTGTGCCTGGGAAGATCATGGAGCGGATCCTCCTGGAGGAGATGCTAAGGCACATGCGAGATGAGGAGGTGATCCGAGACAGCCAGCACGGCTTCACCAAGGGCAAGTCGTGCCTGACCAATCTGGTGGCCTCCTATCTATGATGGAGTGACGACATCGGTGGACCAAGGGAGGATGACGGATGTTGTCTACTTGGACTTGTGCAAGGCCTTTGACATGGTCCCGCACCATATCCTTATCTCTAAACTGGAGAGATACGGATTTGATGGGTGGACTGTTCGCTGGATAAAGAACTGGCTGGATGGTCGCAGCCAAAGGGTTGTAGTCAATGGCTCTACGTCCAGGTGGAGGCCGGTCACGAGCGGTGTCCCCCAGGGGTCCGTCTTGGGACCGGTGCTCTTCAACATCTTTATTGACGACTTAGACTGTGGGATCGAGTGCACCCTCAGCAAGTTTGCTGATGACACCAAGCTGAGTGGTGCAGTTGATACCCCTGAAGGAAGGGATGCCATCCAGAGGGACCTGGACAGGCTGGAAAAGTGGGCCCACGAGAACCTGATGAGGTTCAACAAGGCCAAGTGCAAGGTGTTGCACTTGGGTCGGGGCAATCCCAGGTGTGTGTACAGACTGGGAGAAGAACTCCTTGAGAGCAGCCCTGCAGAGAAGGACTTGGGCGTTGTGATCGATGAAAAGCTGGACGTGAGTCAGCAGTGTGCTCTTGCAGCCAGGAAGGCCAATGGCATCCTGGGCTGCATCAAGGGAGGGGTGGCCAGCAGGGAGAGGGAGGTGATCGTCCCCCTCTACTCTGCCCTTGTAAGGCCTCACCTGGAGTACTGTGTCCAGGCCTGGGGCCCCCAGTACAGAAGGGATGTGGAGCTGTTGGAGCGGGTCCAGAGGAGGGCTACCAAAATGATCAAAGGGCTGGAGCACCCCTCCTATGAGGAAAGGTTGAGGGAGTTGGGATTGTTCAGCTTGGAAAAGAGAAGGCTCCAGGGAGACCTCATTGCGGCCTTCCAGTACTTGAAAGGAGCTTACAGACAGGAGGGGGACCGACTTTTTATGCAGGTGGATAATGGTAGGACAAGGGGGAACGGGCGAAAACGGAAAGAGGGGAGGTTTAGGTTAGACATCAAGAAGAAATTCTTCCCTGAGAGAGTGGTGAGGCGCTGGCACAGGCTGCCCAGAGAAGTTGTGGATGCCCCATCCCTGGCTGTGTTCAAGGCCAGGTTGGATGTGTTCCTGGGCAGTTTGATCTAGTGAGCTAGTGGTTGGCAGCCCTGTCCACGGCAGGGGTGTTGGAACTAGATGATCTCTGAGGTCCCTTCCAACCCAAGCCATTCTATGCTTCTATGATTCTATGATTTAGATGGGACTTGTTGTCACTGTTTCTTCCTCTCAAGAAGAGAGGAGGAGGAAATCAATTTAGTTGAGAGCTGATCCTTAGATTTTCCTTCCACTCATTTTTTAAATGACAGCTCTTTTCTGCCATGATCTGTGATGGACTCAACCAAGCTAATTAGTGTCAAGTGTGTTCTGATTCTTGCTAGAAACAACACAGGACAGTGAACTTTTTCAGAAAGGGTATCTAACTATGTCTGCTACATGCTCAGGCCCCAGCAAACATAGGGAACTAGAAACTATTATACTAAGAAATAAACTCTTATTAGTTTTGCTAAGGGATTTGATCTGCACCCATGCAAATGCCTAAAATGTGTTGTCAGTCACTCATTAGTAAAACTGGGGGCCATTTTTCCAATGTAGCCATTGTTCAGGAACTGGCTGAGCATCAGTCTACTGGTCGTGAGTGTTTGTGTTTAGCATTTTGTTTTTTCCCTTTATTTACTTTACTGAAGTGTCTTTACCTTAACCCAGGATCTTTTGCCATTTCAGTTCTCTCTCTAACCCTGCTTAGGGTAGTGAGTGAGCAATGGAGTGGGGGCTTGAGTACTGACAGGGTTCAACCCAAACAGGTACTATTCAAACTTGGGATCTTAATGCCAAATCTGTACTAACGTATGGAAATGGTCAAATTTTGGCAAAGGCTTTTAACACTATTTTTCTAAATTGTAAAATAGTGTAGTATGAATTATGTACTTGAATGAATGACGTATATGCTGAATTTATACTAGTGCAGTTATGTTCACTTGAAAGAGTAATTCCATTTTAAGGTAGGGTAAAAAATAGCTGGAAGTCTTGAAGACTGACAAAATCCAAAACTCAATAGGATTTTGTCATCAAAATTCTTTACATGGAGATTCTTAAAGGAGAGAAAGCACAAAATCTCTTCTAGAGACTTATTCAGATTAAGGACTGACTGAAGGTTCTGACAAAAAACATCACAGAACACTATTAAACTAAATAAATGTTCACAAGATGTCTGTTCAATGCCTAATGTATTTTTCAAAGCAATTTTTAGAGAGTACTTTTTTTTCTGCCAATGTAGTTTGTAATATACTGGATTATTCAAAGTATAATGGAAACACAAGTATTTACACTTTTACAATACATTAAATTACAGCATATGTAGCCAAGATTTGGCTTTAAAAACTGTTAAGAAGCTATGTATAAATGTCCCAGTTTGAAAAACATTTGTTCAGAATAACAAAATTTAATACCAATGAAAGCTAAAAATGTGAAATAAAGGATGAGTTCAATTTCAAGACTTTCCACTTACATGAATATTCTAGGCAAGTGTTACTGAAGTTGAATTTGTTTTTTCAACATGAGGTTTAATCCTGATATAAAATATGCATGTACAGGTGTTAAATCTTCAGTTGAGGTAAATTCCTCTAGCATTTTTAGTTTAATGCTCTGAAATATGGACACATATTATCAAATGTTTCTGTATAATGCAACCAATCATTTTTTATCTTTCCTAGTATTTTATTTTTATTTTCCTAACATTTTTCACTAATTCAGATCTTCTAGAATAGTTCCATAACAATTTTAAAATTTTCATCTCCTTTTTAGCCCCATTTAAATATTTTTTGGGGAAAACAAAAAACAAATTAAACAAACAAACAAAAAGAAACCCACAGATTTCAACCTATAATTCAACCAAACAATGTTGTATAATATCCTAGGGTGATAATGAAAGTTTATTTTAAATGTGTTCATGGTAATTGCAGAATAATCTGAACAAGGAGCAACTTATTCATTTGCACTGTGATCATTGCCCATATTGAACAAGTGATTATTGCTAATTTACTGTTACAGTGGAAATGGAAAACATCGTTTTTTGCTAGCACTTGTCTTCTTTGTTATAGTCTGTCTTATTTTCTAGTTTTCCTTCTTTANTAATCTCAAAGAGCAGAAACGTACACCTGAGCATTATACTCCAGTGAACATTTTCACATCGCAGGTCTCATTAACCTTCTCCCTTTCCTTTCACAAATACTGCAGTGTAGGAATAGAAGAAGAAAGAACCAAAATTTTCCCTTTTTCTGGGAAACACGCAGAGGTCTCAAGGAGAAGAGGAGTATTTAGGAAAGAGTTAAAATCACCATACTGAGACCAAGTGTTGTGTCAGCTTGGCTACATGGGTAGTAGAAGTGAAGGGTGTTAATTTGGGGCTTCTTCTTGTGAAGGGGAAGAACAAAAGAAGAAAGAAAAATCTGGTAAACCTCACAAATATCAGGTGAGATAAATACCTACAAAAGCCTATGGATAACACTGCTATCATCCCATCCACTGCTCTGCCTCAGAGTACTTACTCTGGAAAGAAAAGAAACGTACAGGAACAAAAGCAATACCTTCATACCTCGTTCTCAGCAGTGTCACACAACGTTCTCCAAATTCCCATTTTCCTCCAGATTGACAACACTTGCTTTGAGGAAAATTTACTATTTTAATTGGTTATGGGTTATAATCAGAACACATCTGGGTTCTTACAGCTCTTGTATGACAACTGCAAGTTAGTGCATGGGTGCTTCAACTTGCCCAACATTTGTTGGAAATACAATACAGCGCAGAGGAATCAGTCTAGGAGATTCCNGTTGGTCCCAAATAAAAGTGTGGATATCCATGAATAAATTTCTGTTGATTTTACTAAAACGGTTTATTGCAGTAAATTAAAGTACTTTCCAGGTATGAACTTAACTAACATAGAATATCTTCTGACGGGAACATTAAATCAGCACTTCTTCTGTATATACTTTTTTATTGTTACTTTTGCTTCTTGTTGTTGATGTTTGTTTGTATTTTTAGCTTATATTCGGAGTAAGAATATTAGACCCTGTGAAATAAGTCTGCAATTTTTATTTAGTCCCAAGCTGAGGTGCTCTGTGTATCTGCTGTGCTAGCTCAGCTATTGAGTACAATGAACAGCTGTGGGAACCTGAGGTAACCCCTGGAAACTGGCAGAGACATTTGTGCAAAAGCCATCTGATGACAGCCCTTAATCGGTTTGTATTTTGCTTGTAACAGTGCAAATCAGAGGGAAACCCTGCTGAATCTAATATGCTTTTCAAAAGGGGCTCTGGGCTTCTACAGTAAGATCAGGGTGTGCAAGAACTAGGTTTTGTGAAATCTGTGCAAAACCAAGGCTAGCTTAGGCCTTTCCTCCACCTCCAAATGAGCTACCATCAGTTCTGGTACACCTCTAGCTCCTTATCCCGTGTCTGTGTCTTTCTGGCTGCAGCATTTGGCCTTATGCATAGAAATTGCTGTGCTGGGTCAGATTAGCAGCAAGGTATCACTAACCCAATTATAGAAGGGAGAGACAGGGGAGGGGAGTTTCTTGTGCTGATTGTTACGTGAAAAATAAATGGCTCTAAATTTTCAAATTTAAATCTTTCCGGCTCTGCTGGAATTTGCTAGTCCTTTATATATCAGGAGAGAGTAATTGTAGCACTTTTTTGTACAATTTTTTTTTTTTTTGGATGAAGCTTGTTGGTTTCTTCATTACTTTAGTTATACTCCAAAGTTTGACTTCATATAGAGGCTATCCATGCTTTTAATGATTTTTGTTGTTCATTCCCAAGTCTCTCTTTATTTCTACAATATTTACATAAGTTTTAAACAGCTTTACATTCAGCAGAGCACCACAGAGGGAAATGGAGTGGCTTACGGTGTTCTTTTCAAGTGAAAGGAACACCTTGAATTTTATCATATCTGACACTCCATTACAAAACGGGAACATCTGTAGGCAAGAATCTATGAACAAGGTTACACAGCATTGCATTATACGGTGTAAGCTATTTGGCCACAAACAACAAATGAAAGATAAAAACCCAAGAGAGATCCTTTCTTTCCTTGCAGTAGTGTTTATTCTTATGCATTTTCTATGACAGCATGCAGGGGAATCAGACATCCCTGTGAGTCCTGCTATGCAGCAAAAATTAACTCTCCAAACAGTTAAATTAACTCTCTAACTCTCTTGCCAATAAAGAGAATTTTGAGAAAAGGTGAGAGGATAATTTAGCATTAAAAATGCATCTGATTCTTTCAGTGCTCTTTTTGCCCATTAAATATCTACCAAAATTCTGTTTTTTTTTTCTGATATTTTTTAAATAGTTTTTCACTTTATTTTTCATCTGTGACATGTTCAAACCTTAAGCTAGCTGGCATTGTTTTTTAAGCATGGTTTCTTGATGATGCAAAGATTAAGCAGCCATGGTTTAGGTACATGGAAGCACTTCTGTGCTGTGTGGGTGATGGAGCAATGGCACGGGCTGCCCAGAGGTTGTGGAATCTCCTCCACAGAGATCTCCCAAAGCTGCCTGGACATAGGCGTGCTCTGGGTGGCCCTGCTGGAGTAGGGGCTGGGCCAGATGAGCCCGGAGGTCCCTTACAGCCTCAATCATTTTGTGGTTATGTAGTTATGTGCCTACATCTATGTCTCTGTCAGCATGTGACTCACTACTTTCAACCACACCACTTGGGTTTTGTGAGGCCACTTCAAGCTGGTGGACCATATTTTTCCAGCACCTGTGTGTCAAGTTTAGCTTTAAACTAAGTTACATTCGTGCAGCAGGATGCTCTCACCGTTTATTCCCCCACAGCCATGTGCCCCTCCCATGGGGCTGCTCTGGTAAATATGCTCATGTTTCATCCTGAGCACACTTCATCTTAAAAACTGATGGGACCAGACTTTAGACATACAGTGTCATCTAGCATGGGTGCTCATTGATGGATTTGCTTCAAACATTTGTAGTTTCATGAAAACCATATCCAGAGTACATCTGCTCTGTGGAAATCATCTGCTATCACTCACTGTGTTCGCCCATGAACCTCACCTCTGGGTTAGGCAGTTCTGAGGTAACTGACAGTATTTTTGTGATGTATCAGTGTGCATCTCTTACAATAAATTAGAGCTATATCATCCTTAGGAGTATGATTTGCTCTTTCATTAGAAAATTTTGAGTGGGATGTATATTACCAGACGTCTGGGACAGTGTGGAGTCTCCAGAAGGAAAAAAAAACTCATCACTCTTTTTTTGTTTCCAAAGCGCATGACAAGGCCTTTCATAAAATGTAACCTACTGCAGCCAGGTTTTATTATCTGAACTTGCATCATCGAAATATAAATTAATGTCCTTCAAACACTGGACCTTGTCTACTGTCTTAAATGAATGTTGCCTGTGAGAAAGCCAGAGGCACAGATTAATTCTAGATTTCTAAGATGAAAAGGAAAAATATCTTACTCTTCCTTTTATGTAGCTGATGAGGACATTCAGACTTAGAGAATGTCAATGTCCTATGCCAGGAAGGTTGCTCCACTAGAGTTATTCAGCTCATAGTTAGATAAATCAAGGCAAGCTGAAGGTCTTGGTTTTTTGGTTGTTGTTAGGGTTTGTTTTGTTTTGTTTTGTTTTGTTTTGTTTTTGTTTTTTAACATCTGACTGTAGATCTGGTAATGGTTGTCAATGTTATCTTCCAGAATGCAGAAACATGTGAAGCATAAACAAATCTCTGACATGTATTTAACTTACCTGATATGAAGTATCAAGTAAGGAGATTGCTTTGTAGATTGGAAGACCTGGTTGTACTGCAAGACCAAAGGTGGTTTTCACACTACTTCACATTAGCTGTCTCAGCTGATTTGAGTGCTAAGGCTTTCCCTGTCCTGGGACTCAAGGGCAGCAGACATGTTGAGGAAGCAAATCATCCACCCTGCTTGAAGTGTCTGTGCCAATGTTTATCGATTGAACAGCTCAAATAACTCCTTGACAACACAGAGCACTTGAAATTTTAGAAAATACATGAAAATAGAAAATAAATGAAGAAGACTGCTTTTATATTTTATTACAGTAGATTAGGGGCAAAGCATAGAAAGGCTTTCTGTGCTGAAATCTGTAAAATTCACTTCAAAGGATAAACTTCAGTGACTTTGCTAAGACTTCCTTTTCTTAAAAAGTGCAAGAATCTTGAAACAAAATAAGTCAAGTTAAAATCCAAACACCTCATAAAAAAATGCAATTATATTTCATTTACACCCTGGGTATTACATGGAAAAGAACATTTTGGTTCCACTGCCTGGGGCTCCAAAACAAACAGAATAATGAAAATTCTTGGCATTTTCTGTACATAAAAGTGGCAAGGTCCTTTCTCATTCAAAAATAATACAATAATTCTTGCTTTTTATTTATTCAGAGATTCCGTGAGATTTTTTTTCTCTTCAGCTGTTAATTCTAGAAATCAGATCCCATCTGATCCCTTTATTCCATATGCTTTGTACTTCACACTGAGCTCACCTCCCTTCTAAGCCGAATCTTTACTCCCAGTCACTCCAGGTGAGGCTCTTGAACCAAAATCTTCGTAGCAGGTAATGGCCCCAAATCAGGGTCTGATTCAGTCTGCTTCAGCACTCTGTGTTGAGGGAGAAGAAGACTGTGAGCAACTCTCACAGACTGCTTTCTATTTAAATACTTGCTAGAGACATGGATAGGCTTGATTTCCAGGTGGTTGTCCTCTCTTGTGCCATTCAATATGTCCTAATTCTATTATTTTATGAAGTGTGGAACATCATAGAAAGGTCTGCATGAAACTCATCACGTCAGAGAGTCCCAAAGTGCAAGGACTCCCAAAAGCTGTTATTTCTAATGTAAAAATCCTTTGTATGGTATCTGGAAAAAGATATTATACCAGCAGCTTCACAGAACAAGAGATGGTCAAAGTTGTTGGATCTCTTCTGCTTCTGCTATGAGATGAGGGCTGGAGTGAGTGTCTGGGCATTTGGAGATCCTTGGCTGAATAGTCAATCCAGCAATGTCCAACACTGCTAATAAAATTGGGCCAGCAGCCAATCCTTGGCTATGAGGCTTCATAGTTTGGACAGACCAAAATCCACATTCATGTGTATGTTTACAATGTCTCTATATTGGAGATGGTCACCTCAGTCCTTTCTTGTCTGCAGAGACATATGCCTACCTGAATGTGGTTCATCCAACCTAAAGTAAAGGTCTGAGGTAGGTGAGAGAATGGGAGGACATTTTTATGCCTTGCATCTGTTATACACCTTTACTTTAGTATGAGTCAAACTATGACCTGCATCTCTCCACTGTTTATAGAAGGAATCTGGGATGACTGTTTTTAACCAATATACAAGTAAATAATTTGAATATTATTTTGATTAAAAGAAGCAGTATTTGAGGTGTCAATTGCATGGACTCAGGCAAATCTGAATTCAGGAGCAGCACAGAAAAAACATCTTGAGATGGTGCCCTAGGATATGGTGGCAGAGATGTGATATGGGGTCAAAGAGACCCAGCAAATGACATTAATTTTTCTATAGAGACCTAGGCTGACCGCACCACAAAACCTAGCAGGAAGCCTTGGCCTACATTATAGTTTGCTAAGTCCCAGTAGGCAGTGAGAGGTTTAGGTTCTATCTATCCAAAGTGTCGGGGTGAACCAAGGGTATTCTCCAACTCAGGTGAGCATTTAACACTCCTCCCGGACAGAGGTGCAGAAGTGATATTACTGACAGCAGATATGCTGGGATCCTCTCCTTCTCTGCTCACAATAAAAGGTATATATAGTTTGCAAATTTTACTCCCATTGATTCTGAGCAACACTAAACTGCATCAGCTCCTCCAGGTAAGTCAGACACCTCAGAAGTTGACTCTATCCCATTAATAAGAAGATATGGCTACAAGCTTGCTGGCTTGACTTGTGGTACTAGAGCTTTAAACTATTGTTTCACTTAGTTCTTCAGTGAACTAAGTAAAATCAAAAAAATCATTTAACCCTACATTAAAGCCACTGTCACCCATACTTCCCCATAGTTTATGAATTCTAGTCAGTGACTCCCAGAAAAATAGAAACTCTGCTTCTGTCTTTCGCAAGCTTTTTGTTCACTTGCTCTTAGGTAATGAGCTTTCAGATCTCTTTATAGAGATGATCTTTTTCACAATATGAGATGATAATGTTTCCTATAATTAAGAATATCTAAGAACCTTAGTAAAAGGCTTCTTGTTTTAATCATTTGCACTCTTCTGAAAGTTTCACTTGTTACCATACTTTTTGCCCAGAAATCAGAGTTTTGTATAGCTTGAGAAAATGGCACTCTGTTACTTCTGATTCTAAAACTATGAAAAAATGCTTTCACTCATTTCAAAACATTTTTGAAAAAATGTGAGTAAATCCAATTATATATAGTAAATTAACCTGTGAGTACTCTGGTACAATTAAGTACTATGATGGTACTTGAAATTCAAATAATAAAGAAGTTCTGCAAAGGTAGCAATATATGTGAGAGAATCTGATCCATTAAAAAAAAAAAAAGGGCGGAGGGGGGGGGAA
>VXAV01010904.1:317413-343646 GCA_013399715.1 Alectura lathami
GGCAATGAAAAGCAAGGTCTGAACTGTGTGAGGGTTGGGTGGAGAGGTAGAACAGACATATAACATCATCAGGGAACCTCTTAGCCTGAGTCTTTGCCATGAGTGGAGAAAATTCAAAGTCTGGCAAGCAAGGGTTAGTCTTCAGGCCTCTTGTAACAGAAGAGCAGAACTCAGAAGGATACTTGCTAGACAGGAGCTTTCGACATGAAAGAAGGGTAACTTAATCAGCTCCCAGTAAGGGAACTGTAGAACGGTTTGGGTTGGAAGGGACCTTAAAGACCTAGTTCCAATCCGTCTGCCATGAGCAAGGGCACCTTCCACTAGACCAGGCTGCTCAAAACCCCATCCAACCTGACCTTGAACACATCCACAGCTTCTCTGGGCAACCTGTTCCAGTGCCTCACCATCCTCATCATGAAGAATTTCTTTCTTATATCTAATTTAAATCTACCCTCTTTAAAGCCATTACCCCTTGTCCTATCACTACACACCCTGGTAAAGTCTCTCCCCATCTTTCTTTTAGGCCTTCTTTAGCCTACAAGCCTCTTTACCTTTCTGAGTTTGGTAAAGGAGAGGCTGAGATTAAACTCTTCTCTTGATTTTATCGGCTGCAATGGTGACCCATTTGTTCCATGATAACGTGTGGCGTTCTGAACGCAAGTCAATACTGAAGTTGTATGACAGAGGCAATTTAGGTGAGGAGAGCAATCATTTGTCTGTGGTGCTGTGTCAATGGAAGAAAAAGTTGGGGTGAAATTCTGAAGACAAAAAAATCAGATATTTCACAGCTTATGGGAAGGTAATTTCCATACTGTCACCAGGGACAGCATGTCTGCAATATATTTCTTGAATTCTCTGATATAAAACACCAGTAGTATAGTGCCTCCTTTTCTGATGAAGGAAAAGGAGTTGATTCCTTATTCATGTCACTGTTTGCTGAAGTGAGTTTAATAAATTAGATCCCTCTATGATGGTGTTTTGAATAAACATAGTGAAGTATATCTTAACCTCAGCGGCCTTTTATGCTATATTTATTAGGCATGACAATAGAATAGATAATTACAGCCAAGGCCTTCCTCACTCCAGAGTTGTTCACATTAAATTAAGCTTTTATTAAAAAGCATTATTCAGGGGAAATACGCAATCTAGTTCCTTAAAGTATGAATTGTATGAATTTTGCAATAAATGTTGACTTCTTAAGGCAAAGTGCAGCAAAGACTTCATTTAAGCTCCTTTTGGTGTTCACTTTTTTAATTTTGTTTAGCTGTGTATGTGCAAGCAGAGGTGGTAAAGAATAAAAGGTGCGGGGTAATGCTGGAAGGAGACGGTGAGCATAAGTCACATGAGCAGTAAAATAAGAAAAAAACTCTTATTGCCTAGCAACCTAAGGAAAAAAAAAATGTGCCTGGGAACAGAAAGGAAGGACTTAGCTGCAAAGAGAACATTTGTCAGGAAAGAGAAACAAAGAGAAAATTCATAATATAGCAAGCCTCAGAAGTAGGGGGTGGGAAGGAGCAAGAATGAATGGTTCAGAAACTTGGAAACAAAAGCCAGCTGGAGCTTGCCTTATAGAGAAACAGCAAAGGTCCCTACAGGACTGGCTAGCTGAAATCACTTACTTTGGCTTTCACCATCACCATGAATGCGTGGTCACCTTGCCATTCTACTTGGAACTTCAAAGGGAAAGTTGATCTAAAAGATTTCTGTTCCAAAAACATGAGGTATACTAACCTGGGCTAGAAGAAAATACCTGTTTCCGCTCCTCTCAGAACAGGATATTGTCCTCCCAAGGATTCCAGTAGTATGACGATGTAGACAAAAATCATCTATTGAGCAGCAGCAATGCACTATCTAAAAGCCAGTGTTCAGATTAGCTCTTATCGATACTTGTAGCAGAGCAGCCAGGGAGCTCAGCACAGGCAAACTCACCCTGCAGAAGAGGAACATCTACAGGGACAGCTTAACTCACCAACAGCATTATGTTGTTGACTTTGTGTGTGTTGGAAAAAAAGTGAGGCGCTGACTCACAGTACAACAGGGGACAACTGTCCTCAGTCCCATTAAGAGCACAGGGACTGAAAACCTCTTTCAAAAGAGAGATCTTTGATAGCTTCGCTGATGGAAACAGCAAGATTCAGATGCATTCTCAACTATGTAAATCTTGGCACCCAGTGTCATGTAAACTTAAACCTTTCTTTTCAAAATTCTACTAATTGCAGCAAAGGTAACAGAGATTAACATAAGAGAATTGAAAATAAAATGTCAAGAAATGAAAAAGTAATTTATTCTGCTCTGGGACTGCAGGCACTGAGAAGCTCTAATCATAATTATATGGCTATTGTACCATGGGAATACAGGACAGAGTAAAGGCTGTTTTAGTGGCCTGATTATATACATCTTGGGATCTTTTGTGTTATTTGGGATGACTGCAACACTGATGACATACCATACTGTCAAATATCATTTTGTTGTTTTGGACAAATCTTAATTCTCTCTGGATTTTTTTTTTTCCCCCAGCTCTAGGAACGTCTTATTTAGTAGAAAATCATTTTAAAATAATCCTCAGAAACCACATGTATTTCTTCTTTTCCCAAGAGAAGGTGAAACTTTAACACCCTAAATATTTTGAATGACACTTTTAAATGCAGAAATATGGAGGGTGTTAGACCTGGGACACATGTAAGTGATTAGAAGTTTATATTAGCTCCAGATTAGTTAGCAATTTATAAAATTGAAACTCCACTCCCCTCTAGCTGCTGAAAGGGAAATGGATCNATTGAGCCCTGCTGTACTTAGGATACTGCAATATAAAAAATACCTTTTTTTTTTTTTTTTTTTTTTCAATTTCAAGAATGTTCTTTAATTATTAAAAAATCTTTCAGCTTTTTAGCTTGCCTTTACTTTGAAGTTAACTTCAGTTACAGCTTCACTACTATCATGAGTTTATAAGCAACCTATCTGACCTATATCGCAGGTCCCTCTTTTACCATTATTTTACATGGGTAATTGATGGGTAACATTTCGCCTAGCAACCTCTGTTTCTTGTCTTGTCTATTGTAGCTGTTGTCTTAACTATTTTTTATGTACTAACTATTTGTTATGACAGGATGCAGGAAGCAGAGCCTTCATTTTCTGACACGTTTCTGTGCAGAGCAGTCGTGCTGCTGCTTCTGGCCTTTACCAGCTTCTTCTTGGCTCTTTTTTCTTTTGACTGTTCTTTTTCACAGCTTTGTGGGAGCCCTGGGAAGAAATGGTGCATTAAGAACAGCAATGCTGGTAATTTAAATGCAATGGTCTTTGCTGATTCCTTATTTCAGACCAAAAAGAAGTGTGTGATTACGGTCATGGCTTTCATTTAATGTATTACTAAGTTTTATGCAAAAAATGGGCTGAATTATTTTATGTCAGAGCACTTTTATTTCACAGGGGTAGGAAGTTACTTTTCTGGATTCCAAGTAAATACCTATTTTGCTTTTGTTTCTTAAGAAAAATATTACTATTGTTCTTCAACATTTCTGGGCATGACAACACCACAGCAAATGTTCCTGTTTGGTTTCTGCTACAGTGCAGTGAAGCATTGTGTGAGAATTACCCCAACATACTTTCAGTTTCAGTATACCTTCTGCTTCCTGTACCACACTACTGATTTTAGTATATTTGGAATAGCCTATATATTGGAGAATGGAGAAATAAATTTTGACCTAATTTTTCTTCAGTAAAAACAATGTTCTGATCTTTCCCATTGATAGCCTGGTATTTCCAGAGGGTATAAAATTATTTTCTTCATTTGATTACTATAGCATTCACACTCTTAAGGTTCATTGGATGTTCATTCCTCAACAGTATGCATATTTCACAATTTTAGTGTCCCCATATATTATGTACATGTCCGTTGTATTGTGTCAGACTAGAAATCGTATGAGTTTACTGCCTGATCATTCATGCACAGATTACCCTCAAAGTAGTGATAGAAATACATTCCTGTGGCATTGTCTTCTTATGGTTTGGATAGTTTGAGAACATAATTTTCTTTTCCTAGCATTCACATAAGGTGATGTTTCTTGACCTGCTCACCTTAAGATGGAAAAATCAAGTATAGTGTACATACACTTCCTTCCAGATCTTCTGTTCAGATATTTTATGCAAACATTAGCTTCTGGTACAAAACTTTGGTTTTCTTATAAGTTTTCTTAATACTTACAGGGCTGCTGATCTACTTGGTAGTGTATATTAATTATCTTTTATTGCTGGCTTGCTAGTAATCTCATGATGTCATCATCATCATCTTCATGTAAGCACCATGAAATATATCTCTGTAGTCTGTTAAAATTCCTAACAGGGCACAAAATGGTTATACACTTTCCTCTCTCAGCATTGTTTTGCAGTCAAATAGTTATGTGATGCCAAACAGTGAATAGAAGATCTAGTATGATTTCCAGAAATGCTTCCTTGTGTACTCCTCAATTTATGTTTTTTCTCTGGGCAACATCATAATAGCATGGTATATCACTAGTAATTGCATTTCTCAGGTCAGACATTGCTTATGTCCTTGCCCATCCACACTGCACCACTGGATGCTCCTGCCAGGTTGGCACATATGTGATTGACTCAGCTTTGTTTGCTGCTTAATTACATTTTCTTCCTTGCTGTGAGTCTCACTAGCCCCCTGTCCATATGTTTCATACACCACATGCTGGATTATAACATAATAGGCATACTTCTTTCTAAAAGAAATCTATCCCCTTTTCAAAGATGCTGCAGGCATCTGCAGCTGAATACAGCACAAGCTGTCTTCTTGGTGCCTCCTCCAAAGTCTTCTGTACCTTCAGTGCCTCATCCCATGTCCTTTGCAAACTACCCCTGCCTTTTTCCTGCCTATACCTTCACTGAGCAACAGCATAATGACAATGAATAATTCTCAACAGTAATAATTCTTAATCAGTGATGCTAAGTTATTCCTCACTGGAGCCATTTCCACTTACATAAAGATTTTTTTTTCCACAGTAATAAATAAATAAATAAATAAATAAGAGTGGAGATGTTACTGATTTTCATTCATATTGTTGTAAGATTTTTAGCTTGGATTCATAACTACTGTTCAATCAATGAGTTAGCCTGAATGAGGAGAGAAATCTTCTAGATCTTACATAAAAACTTTTATGAAAGGAATTAATGTCTTTATGCCCATTTTATAAGAAGGAGGCAAGAGGCTAACAGCAAATAGAACAGCTTTCACCTGTTAGAACAACACAAAATGTGGGTAAACTTTGTATTTCTCACATCACATTTTGTAGCTTCCACCCCTAATACAGGAAATATGTCACGCTGCAGTTCAGTGGAAAAACTGTGATCACAGTGTAGGTTTTGAGACATGCATTGCTGTGATCTGCCCCTAATATAAAACTACTTTGTCAGATGTGGTGGCTTTACTTAAAGAACAGTGTCCACTTTTGATAGCAGTGAGGGCTTCTCTCCAAGTTCAGCATTTGAACTTTTCTCTAGAATCGGCTTTGAGATTATAAATGTTTTTCTGTGCAATCACAGCTAGACTGCTGTTTTTTTTTTTTTTTTTTCCTGCCATTTTCCTCATTTGCTCCCATTTTTAAAACCTCTGATATTTAGACAGACCACATATATCAGCTAGAGCTGCACACCATGGACAGAAATGACAACAGGAAAGAAATAGATTGGTCCCAAAGCACTGAGTCAAAATTAAAAGCCAATTTATTTAATTAAAATTACACAGATGACAAAGGATTAAAATGAGAAATGGAATGGGTAATATAAGGGGAATGCAAAACTGAATGTTAGAACAATAATCCCGTCTATTCTAGGATATCGATAAGTCTCAGGATTACCCATGACCCCACAGTCTCTTTAAGAGTTGCTCAAATACTGATGGAAATTCCTACCTCCTCTCTGTGATTCCATTACCAGCCTCAAGTGATAGTTTCTCTGCCAAAAGGTGGCTCAACTTCCTGCTGCACAGCTTCACTAGTTAAAAGGAGATGCAGTTTATCAATATCAGGTTTTGTTTTTGATACAGAATCATAGAATAGAATCACAGAATGGCTTGGGTTGGAAGCGACCTTAAAGCCCACCCAGTTCCAACCCCGTGCCATGGGCTGGTTGCCACCCACTGAATCAGGCTGCCCAGGGCCCATCCAGCCTGGCCTTGAATGCCTCCAGTAAGTTTTCAAGTTATGGCTGATGGAGTTGATAAGGAGAACAAGCAGGTCCCAGCTCCTCTCCTGGTGCTCCCAGCATTGTCCAGAGCTGCACAGCCACCCAAGTCAACCTGATTCACCTTGGAGAAAGGCTGTCCCCTCTTGCACACATATTAGTCCCTGAGGAGAGCAGGGCGGATGTATGGCCAGAGGAGTCATGTTTGCATGGCCCTCACTAACTCTTGCTGATTCCATGGGGAGACAGGGCAGAGCCTTCTCCAAAGGGCTCCTTGGAGAGACACATCTGCATTACGTCATACGTCAGGGCGAGGAGATACTCTCCCTTGGACATACCTAGGCAGGATCAACTTAGTGTTTGCTGCAGATTTCTTCTTCACACAAGTCAAATGGCCCTCAGTGATGTGTTTCTTGTGTGCATGAACACAGCCTCAAAAAAGCTACAGCTCAGCCAGTGCCATCCCAGCAGCTCTGATATCGGCGCTGAATCAGTGTTGTTGTCTGAGACACCATCATCCAAAGTCAGGTAGTGAGATGTCAGGCTGGAGTTTAAAAACTTTCTCTGTAGTGAAATGGGACAGAAAGTGGAAAAGAGAGAGTAGTATCTGTAAAGTGATTGAGTTTTTCTTTGGCTGTCTCTGAGAGACTCTATAGTTGGTCATAATAATAAAAGAACTAGTAGTTACATTATTTATGAATTTCAAAAAAAAATTGGAAACCCTAGATAAATATGTAATAAGAAAATCAACATTCATGTTGAATCTCCCTCAGCCTCCTGAATACTGCTTCATACAGCACAGATACTCTACTGCAAAGACTCTTTGTAGGAACTCAGTAATATGTGTGCCACTACACCCAGATGACAACACAAATGGTTGACAAAGAGCTGAATTCAATTTCTGACAAAACTGATGGAATAACCCAGTAATTTCTAATTTTCCTTTCCTTTCCTTTCCTTTCCTTTCCTTTCCTTTCCTTTCCTTTCCTTTCCTTTCCTTTCCTTTCCTTTCCTTGCCTTGCCTTGCCTTGCCTTGCCTTGCCTTGCTTTGCCTTGCCTTGCCTGACAGGTGCATTGCTTTTTGTTTCTCTCTTTTACAGGGATACAATTTACTTCCTCTTTAGGGTATTTTTCTGTGCTCATTTCCCTCCCACATTTTATACCCTCTTGATTTTTCTGCTCCCTCCTCCTACATGACGTGTGTACACACACGCACAAGCCTGCACACCCAGTCCTCTTGCCATTTCCCTTTCTTGCCTCTCTTTCCCTTGTTTTTCCTACCAGATGGCCAAGCCAAGAATGTCACAGGAACAGCTTGTTCTCATGACATTCATTGTAAGTGCTACAAGAGCAGCCAGTCACTATATTTTCATCAAGAGAAACTCAGAAGATGGGTTTTCTCCACTGGGTTTTCTCCACAGACCACAGAGGATTCTTCTCCCCTACAGGTCATGATGCACTCCTGTTTCCTCCTCTCCCACTTCAAAGGACAGCTGCTCCCTGGCTGGCTGAAGACAAGCTTCAGAATGAGTACAATGCCCAAATGCAGATGTTCATGGCACACATGCATGTCTTCACTCTGTTTTATCACCAAATGAGGTTAAAAAACAGTGATCCAGTGAATGTTCACCTAATCACACTATGTATCTCATAAACACGGAACAAGACAGCACCTGTCACAAAGCGTTTATAATCTGAATTAATCTAAGTAGAAGACAAGACACACAATGATTAGGGACAGAAAAGGGCAGTGGAAGGGAATGGTGAGATACAATTTATCATCATTATATAACACAAGTTTGACACATTTGCACTATAAACACTGTTAGAGAGATCAGATGATAAACTCCCTGACACAATGACTTTTAGTATGATAGCTCTTATTTTTATAGAAGACATGGAAACATCAAAATGAGAAAGAAAAAGATAAAATAATCCATTGAATGCCTTCCTGGCAGGTTAGGCTCCTTTCTTTTCTGACTGCAAAATGTGCGGACCTCTTACCTGTAGGACGAACATCAACAACTTTTAGTTGAGAAGCGTGCATGTCCTGAAGATTTGTCTTTAACGTGGCACAGATATTAGCTGATATTTTCCTTTTTTGGCATGTGTATTTAGGTCAAACTATCAAATCAGTTGCTCACACCCTATCTTTGGGCAATTACATTCCAGTTCTGACACACAGGAAAGCAGAAACGTATTTTGGGTGCATCTTTTTACAGCATAAACTCTGTATTTTATGTTAACTCTCAAACTGATCCAGCCCTTCATTCCTCCATTCAAGTGTGCAATGACCTCGTGGTCTGACACAGCTGCCTGAAACCAGAAGTAGGTTGAACTGCAGTGGTGGGGATGGAGGATCAGAGCGCAGACATGGCAGCACAGTTGTTTTCTTACAAGCCAGATATTTGTCCTCTCCAGCAGCAGAAGTGATGCTGACACATATCTAGCTCTGGCAGGAGACGCTGGTAGCCAGCAATATCAGGCAGAGGAAGGAGGGGGAAGAGGGAAGCACTGAAAAGAGACTTCTTCCCTGAACTTTTGTTTCAGTAGATGAGGACTAAGGACTAAAACTGACACATAAGTCAGAGTTTTTTCTACCACTTACTGTGTCAGTTACTAAGGAGTATTGGAGGCTTTGGGACTCTGAAGACTTCTTCCATCCTTCTGGGATGGAAGGAGGTGGTGCAACTCCAGAAGCCAGGGTAGAAAGACACAGAAGGATGAGGATTAGTGAAGTCCCACTGGGCTGACCTTGGCAGCTCGTCCTAGAGACTTACACATTCCAGCGACATCCTGATCCTGGAGCCAAGTACACTGGTCATGCAGTATAAATTCCCACTGAGCAGGCAAGCTTCTGAGTCATCTCTCCACTTATTTCTGGGTAGTGAATCATTCTGGATTTGAGCAAATCTTGTTTTGTAATTCTGTCATCTTACTCCTAGATGTTAGATCTGGCCACTGTGCTGCCAATAATGCTCAGAACTTCCCTCTGCTCTTTTCCAGGCTCAAAGTTGCAGGTGGAAGGAGAGAAAAGACCTGCCCGTTGTCCAAGAATCTTCATCTCCTCCCACTTTTCTGTAAGATCAGCACTGAGCAAGGAGGGGAGGGAGGCACCCTTGCCTCTGGCAAGAGCCCTGACTGACTTTGCTTCTCCACAAGGCAAGATACTGCAGGAGGCAGTCACGCTGGGGTGTCACTTCCCACTCTCTGAAGAGCAGAGTTTCTCTCTCACATCAAGACTGTTTCCAGCAGTAGCCAAAATCCCATCACATGCAGTAAAATAATGAATACTCTGCATAAGGCAGAGTGCTTCTGTGCCAGGACTACTCTAATCAAACCATTCTGCTACCGGCTTTGGAATTAATCATTTGGTTTACTAGAAAGGCCTAAATTAAAAGGTGCCTTTCACAGCTCTTTCTAAAAGCTTCCCATGTAGGAAACAGCATGTTACTAGGGAAGAAGGAGACCAAGCTGCGGGATAGAAGAATGTGAAGCAGGCGCTGGAAAATCACTCCATGAACGCAGCTTTGGAAAAAAAAAAAAAAAGAAAAAAAAGAAAAAAAGCAAAAAAGCTAGCTGCTCCTAGAAGAACTCTGAAAATACTTGTTTTTAAAGAGAAGACATTTTTTGCTCAGTTAGAACATGGTTTTCATGATATTACAGCTCATAAAAATACCAGCTTTGAGTTTCAAAGTATTTCTGCAGGCAAGATATTCTTGGAGGAAACAGGAGCAGATAAAAGAGTACAGTAGAGCTTCCGAACCTACAGTTCCAGTTACGTTTTGTGTCAGCAAATAATTTGCTTAAAGTGCAGTCTGTCACAAACAGAAAACAAGTAAATAATTTATGCTGTACGTAAAACTGCAAATGCATCACTCAAGTCCTCTGTTTTCTATTAATGTAAATACACAAATTTTACAGGTAGTTTCCGCCTAAGGAAACTATGACATCTTTTGCTATCTCAGTTTTCTGCAAGTGAAGAGTACAGGATACTGGTTATTATTATTAATAGTGTAAAAATGGGAAATGATGCAAGGGCAATGAAGGAAATGGAATATGTTTGCACACTGAGCTCAGGATGTCATAGCATCAGGATTTGGGTTACACAGAGACATATTAAAGCAGGAATTAAGCTTCTTTGTAATTTCACGAATAAACATATTTCCAAAATTTTGGGAGAAAAAACTTCGGAAAATTGAAATTTTCATACTTCTTTTTAAGTCTCCAAAAGTCCTTGAAGAAGGAATATTAAAAATATTCCCTCCCTGTCATGCCTGGCTTTGCTTTTTTTGCTCTCTAGCTACTAACATTTGCATTCTTGGGCATGTCATCTGATGACATCCCAGATGAAGGTGGCTTTTAAATCATGCACAAAAAGAAGTTATTATTTTTCCCAAGATGACTAATGTTTACCAACAGAAATGAGTTCCTTCTTCAGTTCTCTCTAGTTTATTTGGCCATGCTTCACAGAACAGCTGCCTGCAAGCTGAGCTGCAGGCTCCATGTTGCTAATCGCTGAATTTTGGGCTTTAGCTCTTCCTCTTTCCCTCTAGCTATTTCTCTTTCAGACCTGGGTAAGTGGAATGAAACAAGAGCTTGAACCTCTGTCCCAAAGGCCAGCACTCTAATTTTTAGCCATCTGTGAAGCATTTCCTTTTTTAAGTACCCATTTTGGCCTTACCACTCCTGTGTCATAATCTCATTGAAGACTTTCAACTTTATCTGCAGAGTTACAGCCCTGGTGTTACCCACCTGGGAACTTGGAGGAGGGCTTAAAAATTGTGGCCTGCTGTAGTGCTGGACTCGTGTTTAAGCCAGGAGCTCAGCATTCCAGACCCTGCAATGTGGCAGAGCTGCATGGGTGCCCTGGTGTCGTTCTGCCAGGTGAAGGGTGGCCCTCCAGTGGTGGCTGACCTCTCTGTTCGAGCATGTGGTCAGGAGGAAGCGGACACCCTCCAAAGATTCCCAGCTGCAATGATGAAAGTGGGTATAACTTCAATCACCAATTTATATCCCCACACAGACACACAGCATGTCTGCATTCAGCAAAAAGGAGAAGCTAGCTGCTGCCTCTGCTCTCTGTACTTGGGCTCTAACTCCTTGTTTCTTGAATGTAAGACCTGACCCTGTAAAATATGAGACTTAGGAGGCCAGAAGCTGCATATCAAAAAGGAGCCAACACTGCCCCTTTCTGCTTGTTATCTTCTTTCTAAAAGGGGAATGGTCTGCCTAAAGTGTTTTCAAAGGTGCTGAGATGTTTAAATAGCTATATCCATACACAAATTTTTATTTGTCAAAAGAAAAAAAAAAAAAAGGATTAGAAAAATAAAAGTTATCCTCTTCTGATTTTCAGCCAAGTCATGCAAAAGTTTTTTTTTTTGACCAACAACAGTTGTCAGGAGTAAAAAATAAATAGCTTTGGAGGAGGGAAAAACAAAAGGTTAGATAACTGATAGTTTCCCATTCTCCTCCACAGTCAATACAAGAAAGAGCTCAATTTTTCTGGATGACAGAGCGGTAAGGTAGTTTGGCAGGTCAAGAATTCAAGGTTTTAACAGTGTGGTTGGACCCTCTAGAAGATACTGCAGAGTTTTCTAATGTAGTGATAGTATTCTGTATGCAATGCATTTGTGGTTGAATACACACATGCTGCATATACAGAGATAACAGCTTGAAATTCTAACATCAGCTGCATAAATAAATGTGTGTGATTGCACTGAAGAATAAGAAAATAAAAGTGAGCTCAAGTGGATAACTATTGTCTATCTGTGTAAGTGCTGAGAAAATTTCCTGCTGCACGCCATAGCACTTCACTTTCCACTTAATGGGAACGTTGCAGTGGTTTGATTTCTTCTTTCTATTCTTACGTATGCAATGTTTTAGCCTCATTCATGTGATCCCAGCGTGGCTGGTGATGGTCATGTAAGTAAAAGCAATGCAAAGAGAAAATGGAATGAGTGTGATATAGATCTGTCTGAAAAATCTCCCAGAATATTACAAATATCCACATTTCCCAAGGCATACCGGTCTCCATGGAGTCAGCTGCTCCAGCTGCCCCATGTATCTAAGAATTGCTGTATGTTCTTGTATGTCAGCTCACCTTTTCAGTCTTGGGCTTGTGAGTATAAGAAGTGCACTTAATTTAACTTATCTTTTGTGGCTTTCCAATGTTGGAAATTTTGTCTTTGAAAGAGCTGATTTTGAAAGTCACTATAAAAAAATGACTACACCAAAACAGGAACGAGAACTCATCCCTTCTCCTATTTAAAGTTGCAGAACAGACAGTAGCTATGAACAGCCGGAAGAAGTGCTCAGTCTTCCTTCCCTACTCTTTGGTTTACTCCTGTAGATGGTAACTAAAGGTTTTCTTATGCAGGGGAAATCCTCAGCTGACGCTGCTAGTCCCTGTACTGGGTGCAGGGAAAGAACTGAGGCTGGAGCACCAGTAGTACCGGTCTTTTACCTGCAAGGGCAAGCAGCAACTGTTTCTCTGTCCTTTGCAACACAAAGACATCCAAGAAGAAAAATATGCTTACAGACATCTTAGAAAGGAGGAGGCAGACCAGAAATGCTGTGTTTCCACAGAGACAAGCTGTTACCATTGGAGAGGGCTGCTGGGCTTTGTAAAAGCATCCTAGCTTCCTGGCCAAGCAAAATGCGTTATCCATCTTCCATAAAACTATAAATTTACTTCAGCCACTCTTCTCTTTGGGGCTTTTTCCAGATTCCAGCTTCCAAGTGTAGAAGTTCATGCACCAAAAAAAAAAAAAAAAAAGCTAAGGTTTGTTCCCAGGTTATTTTGCACTGTTTTGTATACATAACATTACAGCAATCTGATTGAAAACTTTCAGTCCTTAGCAGGAAGGGGAAACTTGGCTGAGGCCAAAAATGGAAGAGAACGCAGCTCATGAACTGCTGTACGCACTTGGGATGAAAATACAGTGGTCTCCAGGAGACTTTGTGCTTTTAGAATTAGACAAAGAGCTAGGAATCAATTCACTTTTGTTTGTGTCTCCTGTGAGGACCAGACTAAAAGCGATAGCACTTCAGAGCTAAATTTTTCATATGAAAATACGATGCAAGCAAGTTTAGCCTAAGCTGTGCGTAGAATGAGTAATGGTTTGAGCACTACTTTTCCTAAAATCAGTGATAACAACCATAAGATTAGCACTGAAATCTCCGGTTTCTTGCTTTCTCTTTTCATCTTTACTGTTTTATTTAAAAGTAGATTCAATAATGCACAAACTCTTTTAGCAGAGCAGGTTTTGAGGCAGTGGGAGACTAAGCTTACAGACCAAGTCTGCGAGGTGTTTTCTCAGTCCAGATGACAGTGCACGCAACGCATCTAAACACAGCCAAAGGCAGTACCACTGTTTGCACAAAAACCCTCAAGTGCATTTGAACCACCCAGCAAAGGGCAGAGTAGCCATGGCAACATGAAACTTAGCACAGGCTACAAAATCTGCCCCCGACCTGGTGTGAATGCGAGGGTAACATTTAAGCCACGCTTCATTTTATCCTGTTAATCCAGAACCTAAACAAGTTTACACCTGGCTCGCTCTGCACAGGTTTTTGACTGTTGTGTGCATCCATTTCTCTGGACCTATATCCAGGTCTGGAAGGGGAAAGAAAGATGTGTTGCTGCTGCAGTGCTCCCTGCAGGCAAGCAGGGAGCCCTCGGTGCTGGGAGGCTCAGGCTGAGGAAGCAGGTGTTACAGCTCCAGCCAAACACCTTGCCTGAAGGCAGGGCTCCTGCATGCCTCCACATGAGACACAAGGCCTTACTTCTGCAAGGACTTCAGCGCAGCCAGAGGCTGTGTCTGTTCAGAGGCCAGATCCTGTAAAGCAGCTGATCCGCTGCCCATCTTTTGTGGGTGGTTGGGACAGATGTTGGATGCTCAGAGACATGCCACTCTTTGGGCAAATCCTCAACGTCCTACCCAGTGGGGTCCTGCCCCAAGCAAGGACAGGGGCTCCTGCACCAGCTGCCCCAGCACACCCACTGTATCCCAGTAAATCCCCACAGGCATTCACAAGGCAACAGTGCCACCAAAAAGCAAAAAAAAGGTGATGCTGAAGACCTTCCCGGCCTTGCATTACCCCTTAGAGCAGCGGCACACGCTCTGCGTGCTGTGCACAGCTGAGTGCACAGGCTTTGACCTTAAAATATTATCCTGATCCTCCTCTACCTCTAGCACTTCTGTGCAGCAATTTCTATTCCTGTGCTCTCTATCTCCTGCCATTTCCTTTAACTGTGCCCACACCCTCTCATTTCTACATCCTTTATCTCCTGTATCCTCCTTACGTCTGACTCACCTTTGGTCCTCACCAGCAGTGCCTTTCCGTGGGTGCCAATGCTGCAGCATGGACAGAACAAGTGGTGACAAATTTTGGAGGTTGAAAACAGGCAGCTTTTTGTGAGTGAATCTTTGCAATTCATCTGGTTGGAGGAGAGATAATTTCCCTCTGAGCTACAAAATCAATGGATGACCAGCTAATACCTACCGCAGTGTAACCACCAAGACACAGTTTTTCAGAAACACTTGTCACGTGTAGGAGGCAGGAAGAAATGCTTCGAGAAAATCTTTTCTAACACCTCTAAAGACAAAATTTGTCGTGTTGCAGCAGGTGAAAAGTAACACCCTTAGATTTCCAGCTACTAACTGAGGCTGTCCCTTGGGGTCTCCTTTGGGCTGAGAGCTGAGAGTTCAGTTCCCTTAGGTATCACAGAATGAAATAATATCTGCTGCAGGCTCCTAGAGCTGTTTCAAACATACACAGCTAATATTGTATCTTCAAAATCATCCTTCCCCACAGCCTAGCTGACACTCATGTGGCCTGTTGGCCCACTGGCAGGTGTTGTCAGGGCCTTTTGGGCAATGTTTCTTGTTTCCTCTATATATACGCTGTTTGCAAAACAAATACTGAAGTATAAGATGTACATAAAGTACAAAAATCTTCCAAAGATTATTACAAGGTCTCCAGGAGCAGAGGGGGACCATGAAAAGTTACATTATTAAGCTGAATAGGAATATTAAAACTCAAGTATCCAGCCCACTGTGTACCAAGCCTGAAATGCCAAGAGAGCTCATTCAGACATATTAAAGAAAAATGCATGGCTGATAATTTATTCTATTTGAATCGCAGAGCAACAGAGAATAAAAAGCCAATATTTGTGCCTTTTGTCAGAGACTCAGGAGGAGCCCAACATTGCTTTTTCATTATGCTGACTTTATTCCATCTGAATACAGAACAGACTTTGTGCAGGTTTGCAAGAATATTCTTTTGCTGTGTCAAATGTGATGTGTCCTGGGAATTCTGTGTAAGCCTGCATTTAAAGGATTCAGAAAAAAAATAATGCCTTACTCTTCTTCCTGCCCTCCCTGTAATGACCACAGTTATGACATTCCTAGGATAATGTAATTATACCTTATACTTTCATAAGCAAGTGATAATTGATAAAAACTTTGCTGAAAAACCCATAGTCATTTCTCTGTCAGTAGCAACACATTCATATATAGCATTGATGTGGGCAGTGTTTGCAAATCACATGGGGATTTTTGGATGCGAAAGAATGTTTAGTCAAAGAACAAGCAATTATATACAACAGCAATATAAAATTGGATTACATTTTCTTTCAAAGTGTAATCAAAGCCAAAACAAGTATACTTAAAAGATTTAGGAGCTTCTAAGATAGTAGTGGAAATTAAATTAATTCTTCTGTCTTTTGTTCCATGGATTATCCAAGGGCTTGCTAGAGCTCACTAGGCAATTTTGAGCTTCAGTACTAAAAATAAAAATGATTGTCATCATCCTCCTATGCTGTTTTGCTAAATATTTTAAAGAGAAGCTTAATGATTTAATACACTGAACATGTCAGGTCATATCAGAGATGCAGAGTAGATCAGTTGTAAAAATCTTCATTAAAGATAGGGAATGCTGTCTGTATCAGCATTTTAGTGATTATTGCTAATCAGGGGAAAAAAAAAAAAAAAAAAAGTGTACTTAAATAACACATTAAGCCAGGAAATTATAAGGCATGTATTTATCTCTTCCTGTTCAAGGAACTCACCTGTTGAGGAGAGGCTATATCTATGTCTGAAAAAGGAAGCACTATGACATGAACATCTTGAAAAGACTGTTCCTGCTGATGCAAGAGATTTCATTATTTCATGCATGATCAACTCAACAAAGATATTTGACAGACATGTTTCACAGAATGGTGTGTAGTCTGGTGTTCCATGGAGGCAAAACAGTTGAGATTTTCCAAAGCTTTTTCACTAAGCAGGTCAAGTTGTCCCAGACCTGATTTTGCTATGAAATACATGGATTTAGTCACAATTTTAGTCAGGAAGATAGCCTAATGCCTGCCAGTTTGTGTTACTGATTATAAAGCTTCATGCACATGCAAAATGGACTTCTTATAAACACCTTTTGGTAATCATCATTAAATAATTGCAAGAGTCTAAATACACAATGAGACTTCCCTTTTCAAAAATGTTAAGTGAATTTGAAAAACTGTGGTATTGCTTTCGAAAGCAGTATGTCTTCGGGGAAAATATTGGGAAGTTGCTATGCAAAAGCTCCTCTGTCTATCGAAAAAGAAGAAGCATATCTGTTTGTTGAGTTCTGATAGATGTTCTGCCTTGATAGAGGTTCCTTTTTTTATAAGTCCAGGAAGAAAACAGAAAATTTCACAGTCCTCTGTTCAGAGGACACTGCAGCTGAAAAAAATACTGATTATTGAAATTACCCATTTGGGTTTCCAAATTTTAGGATTTTATAACTTGATTTTCAATGAACTTTTTTTCAGCCTATCATACAATAGCAACAAGCTTTGAAATTAAGAAATATGGATTGCTGTGAAGGCTCCAGGAATATGAAGATATGATACAACAATATTTAGGTGGAAAATATTCTTCACAGTTTCTTCAGTTTACCAGCTTCTAAGTGGAATTTCATCCTTCAACGGATTACCAATTTAGTTATATATTAATATTATGTAGCTGACTGTTCATTGTTACCAGGTGTCCACTGTTGCTTTATGCAGAGATCTTCATGTTAAACTTATGTAAATTCAGACAACCAGCAAAATTTGTGACACTGCGCATACTTCTCCCTTAATCTGGGTTTTCCACAAGGAGCATTATGTTTTATGGCATTTCACAGCAGACATGACATCCAGCATCCAGCTGGTGGATCCATGGCTGGATCCAGAGCATGCAAGCTGCTTCTCAGATGTCCCGGTTGTGAGGGCCATTGACCTCCACAGAAAAGCAGCTGGTGGGAACTCTTATCTGGGGAGAAACTATGCAGTTTAATGCAGATGGGAGCTTGGTCATGTCACTATGAGACTGAGCCAAGGAGGAAAATTTGTAACAAAACAAATTAGCATCATCAAAAGCAGAACATTTTGTCAGAACAGATATTAAGAGAAGAAGCAGGAAATGCAAGTAAAATTCAAATGTTCAAAGGGAAATTAAATGTTCTGAGTGGCTTATGGACATAACACAGGAAAACCTAAAGGGATAGCAAGTAATAATTATAATAACTAAGACGAAGGTAAAAACCTATACTTAATATCAACAGTTAATTTGTATTTGTAAGGTATTTCAAACACTAGATACTATTAAAGTTCAGTAGAAACTGGAAAGTTCAAGAGCATAAAATGCGGCAACTGATATTGTCATGACAGCAAAGGGGTGATCATGTTCAGGGAGCCACCAAAACTGTCACAAAGTGGAGAACTTGAGCTGGAGCAGACAGCTCCAGCTTTGATAAAGAGCATATGGGGATAATGATGGTTACAAAACTGGACCGTATGATGACAATAAGGCATAGAGCTGGAAGCAACAGGTTTCACTTCTACTCTTGTCTTGCAAAAAAGTACAGAAATCTCTTGCCTGTAGTAGAAGTACCTTGGTTGCACTGGAAGGAGTAGTCACTTTATAATATGTAAAATTTTCTTTACCCCTTTTGGTCATCTGCTGGTCCATATGTAGAGCGAGGGGCACTTTGAATTAGGGCAGGAGACTCAGCAGCAGCTGAACACAAGGACAGTCCCCCTGCTGGGTCTTACTGGAGCTGCAGGAGCTCCTGAAGTACCAAATAAACCTCTGAATATTCATATACATAACACCTACTGAGATACAACTGGACTTATAAAGGTGATACAGTCCTAAAGATAATGCTGAGAATGCCTTTACATTACCATTCAAGAAAAAAAAAAAATCATAATAATGATTTTAATTTCTTCTAAAAAAATCAAACTGTTTACACTTATGTGTTGTTTCATCAGATAATGACTTTCAACAGTTTATTTCGTTTTCAAAGTAGCTAAGATTAATTCTAATGCTTGCCGTGCCTCTTACTGAGACGATTTGGTCATCACTTTCTGTTGTGAAAATAGATTGGTGGTTTTCCACTAACCTTTTTCACTCCTTTTATTTATTTATATTTAATAAATAATAGAATTAAAGTAATAATAGTAAAATCTCAAATGGTAGCTCTCTGCAGAACTCAACTATATAGAAAAAATGTATTTTAAGTGTATGATAGGATTGTGCAGAAAACAAAATTAGCTAGTGTTCAGAATTACCTAATAATGAGTTCTGTGTTGTAGAATTTTAGGTATTTATACAGCACATTCAATACACAAAATAATACCAAATCTTTCAAAAAAGAAAAGCAATAAAAGTACTCTATGCTTTCAGGAATTTTTGAGGGTAATGAACTGCTGAAGTATTGAATGTCTTTCTACATTATTTAACATATTTCATAAAATATATTGATGTTAAAATAGTCCAATATGATTTCTAAAATTTTTCACAGGTGAAGGCAGATACAGGTACATGGGTCAACATGTGCTTTAACATGTTCCTTGGCCTGCCTTCCTAGCAACCATATATACGTAATTATAATGGAGTTCTTGCAGACACTGCATGAACAGCATTGGGGCTAAAATCTTGTGTGAAGTTACAGAATTTATTTTGAATTATCATATTAAGTTTAGAAGACATTAAGGAACAGGGAAGGGAAAGACTATGGGAATCAGCATAATGGTTGCTGTGCGTGCACAGTCAGCCATGAATCATAGAATCATAGAATCACAGCATGGCTTGGGTTGGAAGGGACCTCAGAGATCATCTAGTCCCAACCCCCCTGCCGTGGACAGGGCTGCCAGCCACTAGCTCACTAGATCCAACTGCCCAGGAACCCATCCAGCCTGGCCTTGAACACAGCCAGGGATGGGGCAGCCACAGCTTCTCTGGGCAGCCTGTGCCAGCACCTCACCACTCTCTCAGTCAAGAATTTCTTCCTGATGTCCAACCTAATTTCTTCATGATGTCCATGAGGAGGCAATGACAACGGCTTTAGGACACTAATCTTTTATTTCCTGTTGTCTGGATGTGAGGCCACTCTTTTTCCCTTTTCTCAGGTCCAGCCCAGGAGTAAGGCTAAACATACATTCCCAAAAGGCATACAGGAATGTGCAAACACACATGGGTCTCTCTGGTACCTGGCACAGGTCTATAGCCTGTCCAGTATCTGGTCTCTGACCTCCAGTCTCTCCAGCAACAAGCCCCTACAGCTGTATCTAGATTTGGTATTTCTATTGCTGTTACTTAGGTCATCTCTGCTTTACATGGTGTCATGGGTGGGATTATTGAGGCACTGCTGACCTTGCAGGACTCTGCTTGCCAAAATGTCTGATGCTCCTCTTCAGCTGTCTATGACATTGACCCATTTCTAGTGTAATCCCACTAAGTCACCTGTGAGACCTGTCCCTCCCTTATGACACTGCTGGTCAATTTGTCATCTTCACAGACGGTTCCTTGTTATGCTCAGAAAGATCTCATGTCTTACCCTGTAATTCCTCAAGTTGTGTTCAGTTATCTTCACCTCTGGCCAGGGACAAGCCATCTTCCTGCATACTTTAGCAATATCTTATATCTATTTAGCAATCAAATGGTAGCCCTGGACCTGTTTAGAGTGAGGGCTCCTCCCATTCATGTGGTATAAATCCTGTAACATTTCAGACGTGAAATGTATGCCAAATAATGAACCAAAATTACCTTACCTTCACAATAGAAATTCATAGATACAACATTGTGGTTTAAGAAACTTGATTTCCTCCAGGACTGAGAGGGAAATGAAGGCTTGTGGAATAAAACCTTTAATAAAACAGCATTTACAATGAGTGCAAATCATCTCTGAATGGTTCTAAAATACAAAAATGATACCAGAAAATAGACCCTAAAACAGCTATGTATAGTAAATTTTTTCACTTTTTGTCTGCTGACTGTCTTCTGACTTTACAATAGGCAAAAGGAATTGACTGAGTGCTGAATCTATCCTAAAATGCGCTTAATGCCACCAAATTTGATTTTTTGCTTTCATTTCACTACATTTCACTGATAAAATTCTTATGCAGAAGAATACAAAATGTAATCTGAAAGTCAAATATACATAATGACAAAATATATCTATAGAATCATTCAGCTACAGAATTGCATACGATTTTTATAAATATAAACAAATACATTTGCAAATTTATCTAATAGCTTTCTATGAAAAGATCCCTGCTTATTCTTGCACTTACCACACATTTTATTTATACTGTATGCATGTTAAGTCCCAAGAATGCTCTTTAGCGAGATTGACTTGCTAAGTAGAATCAATTTTATTTAGATTAAATGGGAATGTTCTGCGACATCTAAGCCAGAGATTCCATCATAGGGAAGATGATGGCATCATGCACCATTCTGTACTAATTATGTGCAAGCCAAGGGTGCATCAAATTGTAATTGTAACTGCAGACTACTGTGACGTGGAGTTTGGAAGCTGTGGAAAAATTCACTCATGAAACAAATTAATAGCATGAGTGTGAAACAACAGCATAAACAGTGAATACTCATCTTTTGTCAGAATGGGTGCAATTGAAATGTGAAAGCGTTTAGTTGCAAATCAAAAAAAAAAGCTCATACGCAGCATGACAAAAACATTTCCAAGCAACTCACCAGCTCTGGTTCTTCAGCTGATGGTAAACATATGGAGGAAACTAAACTTCAAGGCAAATGAAGTCTGAAGACTGAAAAGTTATGAGGTATAATGTGTATTTAGATAAAAATATTCCTAAACCCATAATTTTAGTGTAACTCAGAGATTATTTCCTGCAACGCATTTCTAAGAAGAAGCCTCTCCTGAAAATCCTCTTGCCCAGAGACTGCCCTGCCTGAAGTGCTCACATTTCTGAGGGTATTCTGGCAAGGGCCCCAGCTGTGACACACACTGCTCCAGATGCCACAGGTCACTCACTACAGGCCAGGCAGCTCTCTTTCCATCATTGTACCCAGGGCTGCTCTTCTACAATGTGCACACACAGTTAGCCCACTGTGTTCCTTCAGCTTGCATTTGCATGTTAGCATGGGATGGGGAAAGTTTGCCTGACCACAGAGGACCATTATCTTTACCCATTGCACCTGTGTCTGGCAGGTGACATAAGGTAAATCAGCCCTGCAGACTCAGCTTGCCCCAAAACAATGCTGTATGTAGTCTAGATCCAAGTACGTGCCAAGTGGCACGATGGAGAAAGCCTCCATGGCCTTCACTTGTGATGCTGTTACCTTTTTTTCTATGCCACTAGCTGAGAGACAAGACACATGTCACCAGGGTCACACATTTTGTCCCATCAAGGACCCAGGTCCTTACGAGATTCCCATACAATGTACTGACAAGCAGAAAATAGGTTCCCATAGCTCTCCTACAGAAAACAGTATCCACTTGGTGTTCGTACCTGATATTTGCACCTAAACTGGAAGCCATACAAGAATCTTAACATTTTCCTTACCAAGGGAACCAGACAATTCACTGGCACGTCTTCTGTGCATGGGTGCCTGCTTCTGACAAAGCTGGAGGCGGTCTTGGGAATCTCCCATTTTAGTGAAGCAGCCATAATGGCTTGGGAGAGACATCACAGCAGTCATCAAGAGTCCCTCCAAGTGCCAGCACAGGTGGGAGGAAGAGATGCATTCCTCTTACTCCTCTTCTAGACAAATGCCATTCCTTTTAGTCTCTGCAATCTGGCAGGCTGCAATGCTCTCCTAAGTTTATTTCAGGCTCCTTGAAACAGAAATAACACACACAAAGTAATAATGAACTCTGCGAGGGCATATGATGGGCCCCAGAGCTGAGCGTTTTACAGTGTGGATGTGGTTGTGTTACTGGAGCGCAGGGTAGCCCTAACCACATCCCACTTGGCCTGCAGACTCAGACTCACTGTCTGGAGCAATTACATTGGTCAGCATGGATGTAGCCCTGTACTAAACACTTAATTCGCCGTTTCTCTATTTTTTCTTTTTCTATTCATTTACGTATTTACCAGTGTTTTATAGAATCACAGGATCATAGAATATCTTGAGTTGGAAGGGACTCATAGGAATGATTGAGTCCAACTCCTGACTCCAAACAGGGCAACATAAGAATTAAACCATAATTAAGCCATCACCACTGTGATTTTTTTTTTTTTTCTTAACATCCAATCTGAATCTTCCCTGATGCAGCATTAAGCCATTCCCTTGTGTCCTATCACGAAGACATCAGCACCTCCCTCTCCACTCCCTCCATGACGAAGGTGTTTTTTAGTAACTCCAAAAATAATATTCTCCATAATTTTACTAGGCACCAAAGCGAGATTTCCAGGCCTATAATTAACAGGATCCTCTTTCTTGCCCTTCCTAAAAACTGGAATAACATTACAAAGCTTCCAGTCAACAGAGACCTCTCGAGATTCCCAAAACTATTGATAAATAACTGAGAGAAGTCTTGCAATTACATTAGCCAACTCTTTCAGTACTCTGGAATGATTCCCACTGGGCTCAATAGGCTTATGTGCATTCAGTTGCAGCAATAAATCCCATAAATTTCAATGTCATCTGTGAGCTTATCCCCTAGGTGCAGTCCTCTGATCTAGGGATCTGGGGCTCCCAGAACCCATCGTTGGTGTTAAAGACAGGGGTGAAAAAGGCATTAAATGTCTCTACTTTATCTTCTCACCTATCTGTGAGGTGACCAACCTCATCAAGCCTAATGTTTTCTTTAGTCTTCCTTTTGCTGTTAACATACTTTAAAAAAGCCTTTTTTGTTATCCATCATAGTACTGGCCAGATTCAACTCCAGTTGTGGTTTGGCTGTAAGAATTTTCTCCCTACAAGGGCAAACACCACCTCTGTAGTCTCGCTTGGGAGTTCATGGAATATTCAAGACCTCTAGACAGAGCAGCATTATATCAGGCCTATCTTGTTCTGGTGTAGCAGCTACAGGTCAGGTGAGACCTCCCATAAAACAAGAACTGACACTACCGAGCCTGTTTTCAGATGACTGAATCTTGCTCTGTGCAGCCAGGGGTGAGACAACTGTCCACACACAGACAAGTGTTTGGTGTAGTTTGAGATGCCCTAGAGTACTCCACCTGGCTGATCTAAAAAGGTGTACATTTTTCCCAGGTCCAGCCACTTTCATGTATATTCATAGGATACTGGGCTTTAAGACAACCAAAGTGTCACTATGTTAAACCCCTGAACCGCTCCCCATTGTTTCATTTATTCATCTGCACACTCATGCTAGACTCCCCCTCCATCTGCCCTGGCCCTGACAGCAAGGAGGAGGCCAAGGGGAGGTGTCGTAGGATGGGCCTGGAGTGAGAGGCCATCCCCACAGAGAGAGGAGTGACAGTGGGGTCTCCATGTCAGCCATCTTCCCCATAGGTCTGAGTTATTTGATTCATCCATCCCATTGCATTTGAATGAATCTGAAGAGCTCTTTCTCACTGGGGCAGCTGAGGGCGGGACTTTCCATCAGCTCGTGGCATGTGCCTTGGTGATGCAGTGTCACAGCAGGCAAAATGCTGGTTGTGTCCGGTGTCACAGGGCTTTCAGTGACACAGCCAAACCAGGGAAAGTGTGAAAATGGCTGCGTTGGTAGTCCAGACCAGACCAGAGGAGAGCAGGAGGATGAGCAAAGGCTGAGGTGAAAGAGAAGGGCGGAGGGCACGGAAGGAGAAGACTGTGCCCTGGGCAGGGAGGCAGGGATTGCCTGTGATGCAATGGATAGTGGCTACTTCTCCTTTGCCTCCAAGGGCCAGAGGCCCAGGGAACACAATCCAAGGAACCCTCCTGTCCTCAGCCAGAGAAATTTGCAACCTTCTAAAAGAATATCAGCATAAAGATAAGAAGTCAAAATAACTACGGGTAGTATTTTTGAGTATTGGCTCCTGGCACCAACCCCAGTGATGTAATGCCCATGTCACAGTGGGCAGCCTGTTTGCAGTGGCCCATGTCGCCATGGGGTCAGTGATATGGCCAGCCCAAGACAGATGACTTCTAGCTTGGAGAGAGACATGGCATTGACAACCTTGACCTGAAGCAGGGGATGCCCATGGAAATGGGCAATGGGAAATAGGCGATGGGCAATGCTTTCTCCTTTTACAGTGTCAGGCCTGGACAGGGACACAGCCAGATCTTGGCACCCTCCTGTCCATACCCTCCTCAGACACTCAGCTGGAGATTCCTGCAGCCATCTATGATGTCACTGACCTACAGGCAGATTCTGTAGGGTCTAAAGGATCTTTTTTAACTCTAGTATACATAAAGAATAACTCCACTGCAGTTAAGTGGAATACAATTTTTTAAAGAAAGTATGGGAAGAGAATCAAGAGTAGAGGCCTAACATCTATATTTTTTGCTACATTTGGAGTTGACTCATTCTTTAATGCTTCAGCATGAAGCTTTAAACACACCAGAAACCTCACAAGCCTAACTAGTTTATTATTATTGCAATATCAATTAACCAAATTCCACTGACTGTTCTAAAGCATGCAAAAGAATATGATACAAAAAGTTAAGTTATACCTAAACACAAGCACCTCTAACCAGCTGAGTTTCTACAGCATCTTTGCTTTTAATTGGATTTTATGCATTTTGTTTGCCTGCATTTCAGGCATCACTAGGCTATAGCTAGTGAATGGAAAATTAAGCTGTCTTCTCTAATACTCAAACCTCTTCCCCAGATGGATGGTTTGAATGGAATGGAACATGCACTGACTTCAAAATACTTAAAGAAATGACTGCACTCATGAGGAGGCATCCACTTCACAGGGTCTACAGTTCCACACCAGGCCAAGTACAACCTGAACTATATTCTAAATCCAGATGTACCTGCAGCAACAAGCCTCACTTTTCTAATCACAGCCATACAAAAAATTTCTGTTAACAATGGAGCATTTTAAGAGGTTCCTCACAAATTATGGCAGTCAAGATAAAAACTGAACTTTCTGCATCGTTGCTTTTTTCTTTATTTCATCTAAGCTTATATCAATTCACTTTTACATTAAAAGTTGGTGAAAAGAGCTTTGCTTTATCTACAGCTGCACTCGCACTGTCGAGGTTTTGTTTATTTTTTTCTGTTATGAGCCCTTCTGATGTTATAGTAGAGGTATTCACAACCCAAGGGTCCCCTAGTAGAAATCTGCTAATCAGTTTTGTGAAGGCTTGGATATTTTTCTTCCCTATGAAAGATTTCTTATCTGAATACTGCTAAATCATCTGAACTAAAAACGACTTATAAATTAGTTTTGCAGAACAAAGTCTTTGCTTTTAGAAAGACTGAATTGCTGCAGGTTACAAATATTTTGTAGTATTTATTTATTATTGTATTATTGTAGCATTTATGCAGTATTCATTTTAAACCTTTATTCAAATTATATCAACTGAATACAACATTATACTGCAAATAAGGGGCACATTTTATTTCAGGATGAACATTTGTATTTTTTTAGTAAAGAGCTGTCTAATACAAGTTTGTGGCCTTTCTAGTTATAACCATAAAAACAATTTTCTTAAACAAGAAAATAAAAATCTAAATACCACAATTCTTCATAAATGTGTTCTCTCTCTCATTTTCACACACACATGCCAAAAGTACTCATATCTCTTTTGCACTAGTATTATTTTGGACAACACAGTGCATGTTTTTTTTTTTTTTTTTTTTT
>VXAV01010904.1:366483-378157 GCA_013399715.1 Alectura lathami
TTAATAAATAAAGGATTATTTAAATGCCCCTGGGAAATGATTGCAGGCATCCCAGCTGTCTACAAACAAACAATGCTGTCAGTAACTACTGACAGTGATTTGTTTGTGACAGAGCTGAATGACAGATACGTGCCTATTCTCCTTGTCTTCAGTGAAACACATCTTATGGACCATCTGCAGTTCTTAATACTTCTTTTGTCTTTCTTTCTAAACTTTCTTACTATTTCTTTACAAAAATAAAGTGACAAAGGTATAAGGTGTATCTGGCCAGTGACAGCATTTGGATGAGTCAAAACCCATAATAATAATCATATTGACCAGAGAAGATGCAAGAGAGCTCTGGCTACTGTCACGGTGTCCCTTCAACTAGGGTACTTCCCATCAACGCAGCCAGGTTCCTCCACAGGGACGTGGTGCATCCAGTAAGTGCCAAATTTGTGGGTTCTCCTCACTGCCTCTGAAAGTGCTGGGCCAGGACCTTGAACTTTGTAATGGATAATTCTTGTCCTTTCCCACATCCCTGCACATACCCCTCATCTGTTCCCCTTCCTCTTCTCCTGCCCCTTCTTCTTCCTCATTCCCTTACCTTTTCCTTCTCTTTCTCTTCCTCTCTCCTTCTCTGTGTCTTACTTATCTCTCTCTCTCTGGTATTTAGCTGTCTGTGTAAACAAAAGTTTTGAACTTGTTGAAGCATTTTCTTTCTCCCAGGAACTTTGATTTTTCCCATAAGAAACCTGCGTAAACACGTGCATTCAAGAAAAGGTCTTGACAAGGTATGGCAAATCCTGTGTTCCTGTAACTATAACACAGATTCAGAAATGTCATGTGTCTGCACAGGCAGAACCGTCTGCCTCAGTCAAAAGTCTTCTAAGACAAAAGAGGGGAAAAACCAAGAGCTACGGGAGGTAACACAGTAAATCACTGAATCCAGCATTAGGCTTGTCAGAATGCACATGCACCAGCTGTTGCAGATTTAGAGAAGGTAAAGGTAGAGTTAAGGAAGCTGATAGTTAGAAAGAAAAGAGTGCAGGCCAGTGTATCGCCTCAGGAAAGATGGAAACTGCCATAGAGGGAGAGCTTCTCTGTAAAGAGGAATGGTGAAATGTGTCACAAGGAAAACACCAAAGTTTCATGGGGACCCTGTGCCTTCTGAAAATGTTGGGAAGGGTAAGAGGGGTTTACAAACCTGGAATCACTGTCCAAAGCAGCCAAACTGTGTTCTGCCTGTTTCTGTTTGTGAAAAGTCTGCATGACAGAAATTTCACCTTTGGGAAAACCTTTGGTGTTAGGCAGGTGCAAAGGGCAGCATGTGCTATTGCTGTGGCTGCTGTTACCTCGAGAACTTAACGGAATTGGCAACTGTGGGCAACCATAATAATAACAGGAGAGAGTCACTCTGACCTTTCTTGCTTGATTTAAGTGAAGTTATCCAGAACTCCATATTCTGTAATAAAGGAAATGACTTGCTGATTTCAGTCAGGGCCTCTTTTATTCCCCTTTGCTGCTATAGAAATTAAAGTTAAAAGTAATCTCACATTGTCTTAGGATGCTAATTGGAAGCAGCATTTCTTCCTTTCATTTTCTCTAATCTAATTTCGCAAATGAAAATGTGGGAATAAAATCAAGACATTTAGGAGAATATTAGGGGAAAAGCGGCGAGGACAACCGTACGGGTTACATTGAGGGCATTGCAGACAAATCTGTGTTTAAAGCAACAATAGGGCCTTCTTTTCAGGAGTAACACAAAGAACACAAAGTAAGGGAGCTGCTATCACACCCTATTGCTTGTAATGCTGTGTTTAGCACTTATCCAGACGTCAGCCTCCTCACACTGTTACTGCAGGGTGCGTGGGCAAAGCAGGCAGCTTCTCTGAGCTGAGACATCCTTGGCCTCATGCTTTTATCAGCTCTGAGTTTCCATGTTATCCTTGATTTCCATTCCAATTTGCATGGATCAGAGGCAGGGCCTCAAAAATAAGCAGTGAGCTCAAGCCCTGCTAAGAGCAAAGGTGTAAGCTGTGTACCACATGTTAGCACCCATGCAATTTTTACAGGTGACACTGTATGTGGTACAGGAAAAGACAAAAATAGTTGAATATAACAAAGCAGCAACTGTTAGATGTATCAAAACAGTGCTAACAAAGACCTGTGAAAATACTCCTCTGGTATATCCCGTCGATATTCCTCAATGTGAACAACAGCATACAAATTGAGATCAAACAGACAAAACACAAAGTAACATTATGGCACTGAGCTCTGAATTTGCACCACAGTCCTATGGTGATAGCTTTTCTATTTGTGTGTTTTGCAAATTTTTAAAGAAAACATTCCTTTAAGCTTTACAGGTGACAACAGCAACACCAATATTTACATGCTGCCTTCGCAAGTCTGTATCCTTGCACTGTGAATAGCTCAGAAAGGCTTTGGCTATGAAAACAATTATGAAAATTATCTTTCATACACATATAACTCATAACATTTATAAATCAGATATTTTCCAGCTTTTGGGAAATACGATCTAGGAATGGTGGTTTGGCATGTGATAAAAATACACAGGCTGGAAATGGCCTCAGGAAAGGTGAAGTGTGGTGTTTTCAGATACATGAGATGAGCAGCAGGACAGAAGATCACTGCTGTAGAGCCACCACCCCACGAACTTTGGTTTTGAAAATGAAATGTTGGCTGGGAGTATAGAAAAGAAGTTTTCTCTCAGTTAATATGTCCAGTGAAACTTCAAACACAGCCTCAAGGACAACTCTTCCACAAAGTCTTCTGAACTTACATTGGTGATGCAGGGCAAATTTGAACATTTTTCCCTCTAGATTTTTTTAGATTTTTGTAATTTGTTTAAGCTTGCCATTCTTTTCTGTTCCTTAAAGTTTCCTGCCAGATTACTAAAATAAAATATTAAGAATACTAAGAAGCAATAGAAATCTCAGTGGATGGCCTGTAACTTGGTTTGTCAGCCAAATTTTCTTCCTTTATTAAAATGAAAACCGTTTTCAAATGTTTTCTCTCTAGTTACATATATGAGGGCTTGAGCTCACTGATCATTATATTGAATACTGGTGAATGAATTATAAATTCCCACTAACAGTGTATCAATAAACGAACCTTCTAAAATAGTGCATATTTGCATTACTAAGTCCCAGGTTACAGCTGATGGAAGTAAACATAAGTCCTGAATGTAAAACAGAGAAAATGTTTTTAATAAATTTTCAAGCACATCCCAAAGAGACAGAACTTTTTATTGAGATCAACGGGAGTTACAGATATCCAGTACATCCCAGGACAGGATCCAGACAACTGCTATTAAAAAGTCATAAATATAAGCTGTAATGGAGAAAGAGAAGGCTGTCCCAGTCTGTATAAATCAAAAGCTATGAATTCCAGACACTGTACTAATTGCATTGGATAAATTCAATTAGGTAAGAAAAAAAAAAGAACAAGAAGAAAGTAGTAATCAGCATACATAAGAACAAAATTATTTAAGCTTATTAGGAACAAAGTGAAAAATTTTATTGATTCACTACTAGGTGGAAATTAGAGGTTTCTTAGTAGGAAAACTATAAATATTTTGTTCTACATGGCTGTTGGGAAAAATGAACAACTTCCCTTCTAGACAAATCAAAAAAGATGAGCAACACGTAGTTTTTTTAATCAGCTATTAGCTGATTTGGCTATTAATTGCCAATTAATAGCTGATGTCTTTATGAGCCTGACACAGACTTCTCAGACAGCCTCAGAGCCCTCAGAAAGCTCTGAAGGACTGGAAAAAACATCATCTGTTTGTAATTAAAGAGAGGGAAGGAAATTGGGTAATTTGGGAACTTCCGACCTGCCAACCCAATATCTATCTTCAGTTACACATCTATCCAGTGCAAAAACTACCCACCCAATGCAATAACTAGCAAGACACGGTACTGAAAAGTTGAGTGACACAGTATTGTTCATCAGCACTGCTGTATGGAAAATACCTCCTCTCCTACTATCTTCGCATTCTGTTTTGCTTTTTAAGGTTATTTAGTTATTATACGTCACACTATGGTATAATGTTTAATAAGAAAACACCTTCCACACTGCCATGCATTTGGACTGAGAGCTGGGACAGCATTTGCAGGATGGAACACAGCTGCACACGGTGGTGGTCTGCAGCATAAACCCCAGTGACACCTTCACCCCTCCTTGGGCAGACGAACAGGAAGAAAACAGATGGAACAGAGAGGTTTTACCTCGCATTGGTGCAGTTCAGTAAAAGTGTTGATCAGCTGAGGATTTAGAGACGAGACACGAGGTGTCTCAAGGACTAAAAAACATGCCTTCTGTTGGCAGGCTGCAGAAGCACACTCTGGTTGACCAGCAGACCATTTCTCCTGGCACTAGCAACTTTACCACGCTGCGAGCCAGTTCAGGCAGCTGCTCTAGCTGAAAACTAACCTGCCTTCTTCTGTTCACTTGTTCAAGGTTTTCAGCTGCACCAGGTCCCTAAACAGGTTCACTGCATGGCGACATGAACAGTGCCAGCACAAAACTGCTTATGGGGACACACGGCTGGGAACTGAAGGAACAGACAGGGCAATAAGCCCCCAGATTTAGGTCAAATGAAGCTGCTGTGCAGCTGCCTCCATACATTCCCACCTCCAGCACCAAGTGTCTCCAGTCCTGTGGTGATACTGCAGACCCTTCTGCCAAAGTCAGTGACACGAAGAGCAGAACAATTTATCAGGCACTGTGATCTCTTCTTTTCCACCAGCACTACCTTGCATGAGATCAGATGGCAGTCTCAGCAATTTCACTGTTTGATTTAAAGACCCTAGACTCCGTGCAGGGGAGTCCTGCAGTGTGTGCTGTGTAAAAAAGCAGTCTAGATGATCTGGATGTTACCTTCTGTCCTCAAACCCTAGGAGAAAATGTGCTGAAATTCCTCCGATCTTTTAATATGCAAGCAACCTGTAAAGTTTTCTGTTAGAAAAAAACACTAGTGCACTTTACACTTCTACTCTTCCTCTAACATTTTCTAAAGCAATATGACCATTTGGTCCAGTTATCTGTAACTGAGTGCTCCCCAGCCTTTAACATGATGCAAACAACCCGAATGGATAAACATGCTAGTGTTCCAGGAAAGCAGCTTTCCTAATAAAGCCATTTTTCTCACCTATAAAAGGAGCCTGTACCCAGTTTTATTATAGTTAATGCGGCACTTTTCATGGGTTACTCAGATCACAAAGTTTTAAGCAACTGAAAGCTATTTTTAACGGGGTGCCACTCATCACCACAGCAGATAAGCTATTAGGCAGCCTGCTCTAAACAGCGAGATCTTTCCCGTGTTCCAACCATACCCTGAAACAGCCAATAACGTACAGACCTCGGCAGCAAACCCTGGAAATATGCGGCTCAGAAGACTAATGGAGGAGAAGTGCCAGTCTGTGGCTGCTGGTCTGCAAGGAGCTTACCAGAATACAAATGTGCCCCTTCACCCAGGCCAGGTGCCAGCAGCAGGGCCAGGCTGGCTCAGGGACCGCAAGGCCACCTCCGTCCGCACAGCTTTCTGAAAGAGTGTTGTCTCGAGCTCCCAGCTGTAAGCAGAATTTTACACAGTGATGAAAATCAGGAATGCTTGTAAAAGGCTACAGATTTGGGGGAAAAGTCCATAACTGGGATCCCTTTCTAAAAGAAAAAAGAAAAAAAAAAAATAGGAAGAAAAAAAAAAGTCACATTCCTGGACAAGTTTCTGCCCTTTTAAAGGAAAATTCTTTAAGCTTCTAATATTCATAAACATTGCTGCATGATGAGGGGAGAGATTGTCACCATGCTGTTTGGAAAATCTGAGTCAAAACCAGACCACATCCAAATCTGAGGAAGCCTGCAGAGTTATGATGATATGCTCTGCTGAAGGACTGGTTACAAAACGTTGTGGGGACCCTGAAGTTCAGCCACTAACAGAAAAATGGTCCCAACTGAGGTGCAGCACTGTGGGTCATTGCTGTTAGCTCTGAAACCCACAGGAAAAGTCACTCCCACCATAGCAGCACTGTGTTCCTGTTCCCTCCCAAAGGATTGTGCACAGCGAGAGGACTGGAGCACGGGGGATTTCCTTTATTGTTTCGTTTTAGGTCTCAGCCTGTTCCTCAATAAACTAACCATTTATCGACTTTACCTCAAAATTACCGAGGAAAATACTAGACCAAATGCTCTTTATCAAAGTAAATGTATTGTTTGGACTAGATAAAAATGTCCTGAGCTCCTTGTGACATCAAGAAATTTCTTGAAAACTTCACGAGGCTGCGAGCACTTTGTGCGAGGATTTTTCCTAGCTCTTATTAATCACAGGGAAACCGATCTGTGTCAGAAACCTGACTCATTGTTGCTAACACCTTTGTTGGAGGTACCAAATATTCCATACTATGTGCTAAACAACTCCCAGAGCAAGAAATGTGTAAGAGAGCTGAAGTTTATTCCAGTTTGAACACTGTGGAGAGAGGAACAGGGATGAAGTGTGGTAATTCGACCCGCTGTGGGTTTGACTGTCTCAGCAGCTGTGCTGTGTATTTCCAACACACTGCTTGCAATGGTGGAATGAATACTTCAGCGATCATAAACGAGATTTGTTCAGCAGTAGAGTCTTACATCAAGCACAGTTCGCTGCAAAGGGAAAAGCACACGCAGCTCAGCTTTATGAAAAACGAAATTAACAATCAGTTTCATAAAGCTAAATGCTAGAGCTTTCTAAATAAGTAAGGCTTTCCTGCTATTTTTTCATTAACAAATACACTGAAGATTTCCTATAATAACAGAGCTGAGCTGAAATTCAGCCTTTGCAGTAGACCCCCCCCGTACATTATGATCCTTTTCTGCCCACTGAAAAGGGCAGGAGGAGTCCTAAGAGCTCCGTGTTCGTAATAAATTCTCTTCAGCAAAGGTACCTACAGATGGTTCTGGACACACAGCCAAGAAGGGCTGTTGTGACAAGACTCACAGCTGTCACAGCTACACTTGGAAGCACTGCAGGAATCCAGAGGCTGGAAAAAGAGTTTTAAGCCACTCTAGTGCACACTTTCGTTTGGGTGACTGGCCAGTGTCACAAACGTAAGCATGGCTGCTCGCCTCCTCAACCTACACTGGGACTGCTGCGTCCCCCTTTGATAACAGATTTTACATAGACAGTGCCAAGCGCTAATTATAGTAATTTGTCATTAGCATTTTTTCCCTAAGGCAATAAGGCTCACGCATTGTCTGTTTGGATGGACATCTGTCCTCTGGAACTTCTGAGCTCGTGGGTTACTTCAAACAAAACGGAGAGGACTAAGAAGACTCACAGATGTTATGTTCTTACAAAATCCACAAAAATACGGATGGCTGGGAAAAGGAAAGGGAAAAATTCTGCTGTTTGCTGAGGGAGAAAGGCAGAATTCAGCCATACCCTTCGGCAGAGCAGAAGCTGGCCCTGCCAAGGAGCACGCCATCTTCTGCCTTGTGAAGGAACAGAAGGGGGATGGGGCTGAGTAACTGAGGGGTGATCAAAGGAAATGAGACCCACTTCTGCGGAAAGGCAGACTCCAAGTTTTGGTGCTTATGGAACAACCTCCTTTCTTGTACTGCTAAGTGATAACAAAGCTCCCAAACACTATCAAGCCACCAAATAAAATGATTCGATCAAACTTCCTTCAGCTGGCTCCTTTGCATTATACCTAAGGAAGATTCGCTAAATACACAGATGCTTCACACAAGTGCATTTTACCAGCAATTCACTACTAATCTGCAAGGAACCTGACCACAGCACAACCCACTAGTTTGTAGCGGTTCACTGGAGTTCATAGTTATGGCCAGCACCATCACCCTTCTGTCCCTTAATAGTTCCTAATGCGTTTGACTGAGATCTTTCCCCAAGTATTAATGCTTCTTGCATTATCATATCCGATTTTATTATTAAAAAAAAAAAAAACAACAACAGCATTTTATGTTAACAATTATCTTGTGATTTTCAAATTAAGCTATTTATTCACTACGGTTTCTTGAGGGCTGATTCATACTGACTGGTACCACAAAAATTCCTAGTGACACCTAAAAGAAAATACGCAGTCTGAGCACTACACGTTTCTGTTTATCATGCTACCAGTGTTACTAGAAACCCCTATTCTTTGCTCAATGTTTCTGCTTTATTTGTTAGCCAGGAGTATTTGCTGAAGTTACGATTCTGTGGAACAGAGCACACAGTTAGTAACATCTTTAACAAGGGTAAAAAAAGGACAGCAGGAATCACACAACTGGGTTACACTTAAAGAATAACACCTTAATTTGGTACGTAACAGTTTCCTAAGAGGACCTTTATTTTCAATGCTATACACGTGAAAGTAAGAATGAGTAAGTGGCTCGTTATCTACACCTATAAAAATATAAACATCCTATCAAACATCTCCAGCGTCACCCTTCATGATACACATCACTGAAAACACCTACGCTGTAACTCCTAACAGGGAAGAATGACGGCCTTTGTTTCTGAACAGCACTTGTACATGCTGCTGCCTCCATCCCTACGCACACCAGCCGTGAGCAGCCACAGACCCTGGCAGCACTCCACAGCGTGCCTTCAGACGTCCTCCTCTGCAGGCAGACAGGTCAGCGGAGCCAGCGCCTTGATCCACCCTCTGAGCTCTCGCCAGAGGACACCAGCCCAATGCAGTGACTTCGCCAGAGGCCTTTTACCTTTTAGAAATTTCTCTGAAACTACCAACTCACCTTTAAGAAAAATATCATCTCCTGTTGCAAATCATCAAATGACTATTGAAGGTGTGACACAACCATTTTAAATCAAGATTTTAATGAGCTATCAGTAAATGAGTGGCCTCATCCTCTGGCACTAATCACACTTACTTGAAGAGTAAAAACACGAAGATTTAAAAAATCATCAGTTTATGTGTTTATTATGCCAACTTTTACTCAAAATTATGAGAATTTCTGGTTCGTCTGCCATCAAATGGGTAGGAATTCACTGATCAAAATACAGATTATCTTTGTTTTAGAGATGCATCCAGCCACATGGAAGTTTAGTTATGGTTCACAGTCAAGCAAATATGTCATCAATTTCAGTTCTACAGTTATGCTGACATTCGTGTTCAGTTTTTTTTTCCATAGAAACAGGTATAGGAAACCAGTAAAACGTTACCATATTATGTACAGAGTGTAATATGTAAATGCTCAGCTAGATACATTATGAAATCTGTAGCACTAAAATGATTAAAAAACTAAATGATTCGTGTAAAATGTTTATATACTGTATATTTATATACACTAAATCACAAGTTCAATTTAAAACCGCCCCCATTCATAGCTCCTATGATGGACTTAGTAAGCTACCAGATTCTTCAAAAAATGGAAGCTATCTAGAGCAAATTTGAACACTTTACTGAAAACTGATTTTATACAAAATTTTAAAAAACATACTTCAGAATCACTTAACAGAAACTAGAAAAAGACAGTCGTTATGCTTGAGAATGACACTGTAAAGACCTAGTAGCCATGATCAATACCCTTTCACTTGTGGTATAAATAAGTTATGCACAACAAAATCATCTCAGAGTAAGGCATGGGACAAACAGGTTTCATTCTGTCTCCAGGTGCACTGGCCCCTCACTCTGTCTTATTGCTCATCTAACAGGACAAGTACACACTCCTCTTCATTTAAAAACACTCCATTTTACATCTACCTACAACCTGACAACATCCAGCGCTTTCGTACGCGCATCATCGCTTTAGTCACACTGATAAGCAATCTTGCTAATATTAAAAAAAAAAACAAACCATGGCCATGCAGATTATTTTCAGTTTTACGCAGCTGCAGACGAACTTAGTGAAAGACCGAGTAGGGAACACAGGGACCACGTGCTGGGACTCAAACTCAATGCGTATGTAGCTCTAGCTCTTTTCAAAGGAATAAAGGTCTTTAAAAACAAAACCCTACTAAGAAATTCTTTGGTTAGATACAAGTGCTAGCAGTATTTCTAAATTTGGGGTTAGAACAATCATTTTGTTATTCAACAGATTCAAAAATTTAACTTCAAGCTTTTATATGCTAAATTATTCAACACTTGGGATACATTTAACATGTTTTTCTGTTACCATCTCAGCAGACAGCACAGGTTTCAAAATCAAGTTCAGGTTTTAAAGTGCTTTTATACTCAAATCTCCAGGAATTTATTGGAAAGAACTGCTTGATTTTCCTTCCTGTACAATCTGCTACTCAGGCCATATGTTCCAAAGAAAGCTATGGCTGCCTTCTCCAGAAAAGAAAGACTGTGAGACAGCATGAACTAAACGCAGCTTTGCTTTCAGAAGGGGTAACTTCCCCTGACAAAAGCCGGAATCGTCCTTGTTTTCATAGGGATGGGGCTTAATCCTAAGAATGAGCTGCGTCTCAGAAGAAGTACTTAACTCTCAGCAGTGTCACTTCCCTGATAACACTGCCATGAAAAATAAGGAACCGTTCCTTCAAAAAGTTGGTTCAGCATCAATTCTGTTGGCTTCAGAGTTTTACAGCACTGAAGTAACAAACTTTCAAACAAAACGAAAGTAATAAGCAGGATATTCTTGTTTACACTTGAAACATAGCTCTGCTCCCATTCAGCATACCTGACTTCACCCCCAGGGGAAACAGGCCCCACCTTCACTACAGCAAGCCTGGCTGTCACCTCACCCCACTCATTCTGAGGGTGTTTAAGGAAATATGCATTAGGTTTTCCATGCATATTGTAGACAGTAACTTCAGAATTGTAAGGACTTCACAACACCCATTGTCAAGGTCACAATGTACAAAGCATTTTAAGATTTCAGAAAGTTGCTGCTTGACCTGTGGAGGGAACAAACACATGTCTCTGAGGACACTGCAGCTGGAGTGGCTGGTTATCCCCAGAAGTCGTCCTTCCTCATCAGCCTTGCACACCTGCTACAGAGGCCATGGCCCAGTTTAACCGCCTGTAAAGTCCAGAGGCTGAAGGAGAAGGGACGGGACGGACATGGATGGATCTGGCCACAGAGGGTTGGATGCTCACTTCCTGCAGAATTATTCATCTCTACAGGTTGAAGAGCAGCCGCAGTGGCAGCCCTTCACAGGCAGCCATCACCCCCACACGGCAGTCCCTCACCAGCTGCCATCACTTGCATGGGAGGGACACAGAACGGACTGCCATAAACGTGCCCAAGGACGCACAACCTCAGTCGGAGCATGGGGGTGAGAAAAGACAGCTGTGTGTTGTGCCACCTTCAACAGAAGTCACTGGAAAGAAACTGAAGGAGTTCCTCGGCCCCTGAACAACCGCTCCATGAAAACATCCCACCCCAACAGAACTGCGCGCAGAGAGAGGCAAGGGCTGGGTGCACACATGCCTTCCTGGGACGGGCATTTGTCCACCCCCGCGACCTCTTTCCTCCCCGCTCCCANGGAGCATGGGGGTGAGAAAAGACAGCTGTGTGTTGTGCCACCTTCAACAGAAGTCACTGGAAAGAAACTGAAGGAGTTCCTCGGCCCCTGAACAACCGCTCCATGAAAACATCCCACCCCAACAGAACTGCGCGCAGAGAGAGGCAAGGGCTGGGTGCACACATGCCTTCCTGGGACGGGCATTTGTCCACCCCCGCGACCTCTTTCCTCCCCGCTCCCAAAACAGCTGCCGGGGGGCGT
>VXAV01010905.1:27843-52502 GCA_013399715.1 Alectura lathami
GGGGTGCGGGGCCGGGGCGGCCCCCGGCGCCTCGAGCGCCTCGAGCAGTTGCGGGGTTGACTTCGGGGCGGTCCCGGCGTTCCGTCAGCGGGGGAGCATTCCGCTAAAAGAAGCGTTTTCGGTGGGCCGGGGTGCTCTGCTATCAGCAGAAACTTTTTCCGACGCGTGGTTTCGGCTGGAATGCTTTGTGGCGGCTAAGCCGCGTTAATTCTCTCTCTCTGTGTCGTGCTTAAGGCTCCATTGTTGAGCCCGCTGGGGGATCTCGCCCGCCGAATTAAAGCCCGGCGCCTAGGGTTAGCGCGAATCGCCGCTGCGGGGCTGCGCCGGGTCGCTGCTCGCTGGCATCGTCTCGTCGGCGGTCGGCGGAGTTGGGCGCGTTGTGGGACAAAGGGGGGAGGAATTGCCGGCCCTGGTGCCGCGGCGAAAACACCCAGAGCGTGGTCTGGGACCGAGGGGAGGGGAAGGCGTGCGCGGTAGGAAGCCGCTGAGGTTCAACGTGGGTTGCTGTGGACGCTTTGTAGAGAAGCAGCAAGTATCCCTCATCCCTGAACATGGGGATGGAGCAGAGGCTGTTCCGTACGTAGGACCTGGATTTTTAATCTAAAATTTTCTTTCTTTCTTTCTCCTCTTCTGAGTGCACGCATGTAATATAACATTTCTCACAACTTTTTGGACTTTCTTATAACAACTGTTAGCATTTGACCTATTAGACAAACCAAGCAGATTTTCTGGAAACCTGTGTCATAAGGCCTGTGAAATAAAAACCATCCTTGGAAAAGAAGGCTAGACTTGGATTTCTACCACTGGCACTTTCCACTTGAAACTTTCTTGGAACCAAGTTGTAATTTGTTAAATCCTCATGGATGGAGGGCTGTGCCCAGGTGTGTCTCAACAACCTCCAAAAAGGGAGACTGCACAAGCCCTCTGAGCAATCTCTTCTTGCAAAAAAGAAAAAAAAAAAAAGTGTCTCTATCCAGCCAGCCTCTCATTTCAATGTATGCCAGCTAAGCTCAATAAAGTAGTCAAAAATGACCACAGGAAAGTATTGCATAAGCCTTAGGATATCTGCTTACTGAAATCATGCAGGACTCCTATGATACTTGATCTTAAACACCTGCATCGTGCAGTTGGTTTTTTCAAACTACTGTTGGAAAGCAGTGCTGGGTAGCGCGAGGATTTAAACAACTGGAGGTGAATGGAATAGCAGGTTTGTATCTGAGTCCAGTGAAGAGCCAGGAGATGAGGAATGGATGGACAGGCGACTGAGGGAAACAGAGCTGGGCTGCTCCCTGATCTTGGGTGAGGGATGTGTTACGTGGAAGACTAGACTCAAGGTGAAGATGGAGTCACTCCTTGTTTGGGGGCTGGGGCACAGCAAAGGCTGTGAACAGCGGGGCTGTGAGGAAAGTCTGATCACCTGAACCTTTTATTTAAATACTTATGTGTATACATCCACGTGTGTGCTGGTACTCAGAGCTGATTCTGAGCAGCTTGCTGAAACCGGGTTTCTTCATTTTGTCTCCCATTAAATAAATACAGGAATGTTGTTGGATGACTTAAACAAGCCCTGTCTTTCTCTTATTTATATTTCTATTTTCTGATAGAGATAGTTGTTTATAACTTTGTTGTGATGATTTTGTGCTCTTCTAAACTAATTTCTCAGCTTTGGGAGAACACTGGTGCAAAATGCAGACAAGAGATATTTGTTTGCACGAGTGCTGGAAGTCAGTAATACCATGTGAGAAATTTGTATCTCTGCCCAAAGCTGCACCTGCCTTACCCAACTTCCTCAGTCAGGAGCCACAGGAGTGCACTGTAGAGGCTGCAGTGTCCAGAACACATGCTCAGGGCTTAGCCAAGGCTTGTGGCGTGCTGGTAGAGCCAGCAGAGCACTCCTCGGCCAGCACAGGGGTGCGGTTCTGGTTTGGCTGGGGGTTCCTCCTCCCTGCCCTGCACTGGAGCTCTTGAGCATCCTCTGAATCCACTCTACTGAGCTGAGAGAGTTTTATCCCAGTGAACCACTGGGTGGGCTGCTGCCACTTCTAGTGAGTTACAGTGACTCTGGAGTGTCATCGTTATCAGAGTTGGCAGGAGGGAAGCCAGTTCTCACAGTGGTTTGGGTGCCTGTGAAAGGAAAGCACAGCTTCAGCTCCACCCTGGGCATGTGTTTAGGGAACCTTCTTGTTTCTGTATTTCTCTTTGTAGATAATAGCACAGTGTAAGTATACACACTTCGTTCATGGAAATGATTGAGCTGAGAAGGTTTTGTCTTGACCCTAAGCCTCATTTAATCTTGCAGTCTCCATGAAATGGTTAGATTAAATGCAGGGATTCACAGGGGACTCAGTCGATCGCTTGCGAGTGTATACTGGCATCCGGAGAGCGTGAGGTGCAAGCTGGCTCTGTGGATGAGGCCCGCTGGGAAGCGGGTACAGAAAGTGGAGGAAGACAGTGTCTGATATGAAATGTGATAAAGAAACTACCTCCCTGACAACGGCGGGTGTAACGCCAAGGTGCTGCCGACTGGGCGGGGTGGCAGTAAGAACCGGTGGGATGGCCAGCATGAGGGGGGCAGGCAGGCAGGGAACTGAAGGAAATGAACCAGGACTGCGTGTAGTAGGCTTGTGCCCTGAGTTCAGGATGGGGTGGTGCATGTTCGCAAAGCCTGCGGTTGTTTGTCCTGAAGATCGTGTCTGTAAGAAATAGCACAGGCATGGTTAGTAAGTATAGAACTGTTTTGGAAATAGCTACTCTTCGGCTTGTGATCACTTTGCTCTTACCTGCCTGTTTTCAGTGTATTAGAAACAAGAGTTTACACTTCTGAAATGCTCAAGTATACAATGTTTCTTGTGCCAGAAGTTTGTTACTGCACTCACTGTAGCACTTAAGTAACAATCTAACAAAGCCAGGATGGATACAGTGAATGAGACAGTGTGGCTGAACTTCTCATTAAACTTCATCTTTTATCAAGGGGATTGCTCTAAGAGGGGAGACTAGGTAGTCTCATCTTCTGACAAATTGTACTTTGAGAAAGGTACCTCAGAAATTGTGCCTGAGAAGTAGACAATGTGGTACGTCACTGAGATTCAGGCAGGAGTTTTAAAATCCGAGGTGCGTATTCATTATGTGTAACTGAGTTGTAGAAGTGACTGCCACATGACATTGTAGAGGCAAAAAAAAAAAAAGGTTCTGAAAAGGACCTGAACAAATGTATGGACTACAGGTTGGTCAGTGGTTATTAACTTATTGTTCATTGTTCATTTTCACCCTTCTGAAGTTCCTAATCCCTTGATATGATAAAACCTCGGATGGATTGCCAGGAGGATGTGTTCCTCTTCTGTCTCTTCTGTTCCTTACTCATCTCTGAAGTGCCCGGTAGTGCATATGTAGGTTATTGCACTATGGCAAGCGTTCGTGGGAAATTAAGACTTTACTCATGGTCTCAAAGTAGGCCAGAACTTTTTACTTTGATAGATTTAGGTTTTTTGCTAAGTTATTTTTCTCTTAACTGGGTGGGTACTGAAGTTAGGTTGTTTAAAAAAAAGAAAGTTCACGCTAGTGCTTAACACACGTTTTCTAGTAATTGCTTACAATAAGCTGCATCCTTTTTCTTGCAGGAGACGTATGAGAATATTCCAGGTCAATCCAAAATCACCTTCCTCCTACAAGCAATCAGGAACACTGCTGCTGCTGAGGAGGTATGTCTCAATTGTTGAATTCTGTGGTTTTTCGAGAGAACTTGGAGGAGGAGGGAGGGTGTCAGTTACGGTTGTTTGGGGATGAATGCACAGGTCAGGCGTTAACTGAACCAACTACATTTACTGCACCTTTGTAGATGGACCAAGTTCACTAGCTCAGACTTTCTGATGTAAGATGTTTAATTCCAAAAGTAGTCTTTCATGAGTGAGTGCTTAGATCCCCATTGTTTTCCGGTTTTATATTTTGTTTAATAAATTAGTTCTTTCCTTAAAAAATGTGTAACTAATGCATGAGGTTACTGTGATGTTCCTTTGAGTTACAGTTGAGAAATGCTTTCCATTTTGAGGTCCTGTGCCTAAAAGTGTTAAACTTTGCTTACGCATCATATGAAACATCGTTCTTCTTAAATTAGAATGGGGAGAGATAAGGCAGCAGCTGGTTTTGTATGTTTTGTTTGGATGACGTTTGTATTTTGCCTTGTCTGGATGGGATATGCTCGTTAAATCATCTAGCAGTGTTACAGAATGAATGGCTAGCAGCTCAAGCCATATATAAGTTGTTTTTTTTTTTTTTTTTTTTGTGGTGAGGTAGTAACTGTGGTTTTGCTTGTTTTGTAAAGGCTCACACACTTCAGTGGTCAGGTAGTTCTTGCTGTGAAAGTATTAATCGCTTAGATACGTGGAGTGAATCGCTGTTAAGCTTTTGAGATACTGCAGACTTCAGAGTCGCTTTAGACCTTGACTGTTTTTTTCCTCAAACCTAGAGTTGTACTGAACAACAGAAGGATGTACTGTGTAGAATTTCTGAACAATATTGTAAGGAGACTATAACAGCACTGTTCTTTTATGGTAGATAGTGATCAGTTTCAAGGTAGATGGTATTTGTGCTTTTTGATGCTCAGAAGGTGTCAGCTTACCAATACTGATGCTGATCTACCTACAAAGCCATATTCTTCTGGCAGTCCCTTGATACTACACTACCAACTGGTTGCGTAAGAGCTGGGTAGTGTTCCCTCCTGCTGCTCTGAGATGTTTCTAGTGGCAAAGTTGTGGAACTCTCTCTCCTGTATTTAAATTTGCATGGAAAATAAGATCTACTGCTGCTGCCTTTTCTTCTGGAGGTGATACTCTGCCCTGGAAGTCATAGCTGTATGCACATGCTTCTGGTTTTTATTGAACACATTTGATAACAGTCTGAGTTGACAACTACAAAGTCATGCTTGTGTAAATAAACACGTGCTCCATATAGTTACTGATTTTACTGCATTGATGTCAGCTTAGCAAATAGTCCAGAGTCTAAAACTTATTCAGAATCTTGGTAATGGCTTGGCTTCCAGCTCAACTGAGAGAAAACTTTTCACCTGTAGAGGTAACTCTTACCAAAGATGGCAGAGGTTAACAGCTGTAGAACAGCTTTAATGCTGCCAATGAACAAAGCAAATAAAGGTTTAAATGTGAGCTCATAGCTTAAGTAGACATTAGGTGCTGGACTCAAAAAACCCCAACTAATAAAACCTGTGAAGAACCCCTTCACCATAAACCTGGGCACCTAGGGGCATCGCTGGAGCCTGAGTAGAGTCACTCCCTGTTTGACCTGAATGCACAGGAGCATTCAGTGCATGTCTGGTACGTTTGTGTGGGTCCAGACGTTGGGCAGGACAGTGGATGTCACCAGTGAGGGGAGCTTTGGGCCTAGCGCCTGCCCTCTGAGCAGACGTAACATACCAGTGAACACAGGCTGCTGGAAGAAGTCTTAAAACATTGCCCAGGCAACAGGATAGCTGGTTTCAGGGCCTTGTTCATCCTAAAGTCTCTGCATTGCTTTTTCCCTCTCCCCTGACTAGGGATGAGCTAGGCTGAAGAAAACACCCCATCCTGTTTGCTGGAGCTGGAGACGACAAGATTCATAGGACTGCTTGGGCAGCAGCTGAGGGGAATCCTAGTGGCAACCTAGGCATTTCGTCATTTAGATGGAGAAACAGGGATTAAGCCAAGCTAGAAATAACTGCTAAAGACTAGCTGTGTAATAGTTCTTATTCCTACTAAACAAATGCCTGACCTGTGGAACTGATCACATTTTCCCTCTGCTCTCACACCATGCTCCTAGTAGCAGAGTAACACTGTTCACAAAAGTGGAGTGAAGCACCCAGCTTAGCAGTTGAAATGCTTCTCTGCCAGATGATCTGTGAGGTGGTACACCGTGGGCAAAGGCAGGGCTTGAACCTGGGTCCCTGACATCCTGAACCCATAATCTTACCAAGTTAGGACTGGAGTTGAGCAGAAAAGTGGTGTATATTCACAGTTTCATTCTTTCTTTTTGTTCTCAGGGTGTGTGTCCAGTGTTAGAGGCTGTTCTGCAGTTTTGATTTACTTCCTAAATCAGAGAGGAGCAGAGGTTGTGCATGTTCTCCTGTGTTTGCTTTCTTACTGGTTAACTCTAGCCTGACAGTTGTCAATTGTGTCCTAATTTACAGTTGAGAATTTTCAAGCACTGTGAAATACAGGAACAAACTGTATGAAACTGGGTTTCTGCTGGACTCACAGCCTTCTTAAAATTTCTGGATGCTCTCTTTCCCCTCTCCATATTGTCACACAGAAGTTGCATTTCTTAATCTGAAAACTGCTGTGGGCAGTTTCCTCCTCAGTACTTGTGGGGGAAGGCAGGCAGCCTGCAGGCTGCTGGTGCACCGCAGTTCTCCCTTTGAGTTGCATGGGAACATGAGGCACTGTGCACTTCGAATCCCACATGGGGCTGGATCCTCAGGTGAACCTGTGCAAATTCATCTTTGGGTCACATCCCAAATGTTGCTTCCATCCGCGTGTGTTTTCTTCTTTGAGGACCTAAAAGGAACAGAACTTACTTTAGGGAATTTGGGCTATTTTTTCTAAGCTGGTAACAGTAACCAGGAGCAATTCATGTAGTAGACATCTGTGTTCTTCTGTATACCTTGTTGCTTGTCTTTTACCTTGCGATACATCTGTGTTTATCTTTCAATGTTTTAAACTATTAAACCACTGAGGTAGGTGGAAACAACCATCTTTGAGACTACATGTTGTAAGAAAATGAGTTCTATGTCCTGTCCAGCTACATACTATTTCTTCAGTGAAGGAATGAATGTGGTGCAAGTTCAGTCGTTATCGGATGGCAGAGAACGTGCACAGGAACACAGTGCTGTGTACGGTAAGATGTTGGACCAGGGTTCTTGCCTTCTTGTTCAGTCCCAGCAAATCTGCTCCTCAGTGAAAGCTTCTGTGCAAGTTGTAAGTGGGATTCACAGAAGCAGTGAGGAAAGAATCTTTTTCCTTACCATCTCATGTTCCTCTGTGTGATATGTTGTTAGAGGAGCCTGGCTTATGATGGGAGCTGCAGCACGGTAGGCACTGCGGCCCTCTTTGACGTTCTGTCTTCCTCAGGTCTAATAGGGAAGGTCTACTAATCCTGCACACGGGGCAGCTTTGGTCCTTTGATAAGGGTGTGGAGTAAGGTCCAGTTCTAGTCCTTCCCTTCTGCTAGTACAGGGATATTGTATGCACTAATTTGTTGATAAATTGTGAAAATAAACATTGAGTCTGCAGACTGCAGAACATGGCGAGAGCAGCATTTTTGGTGATGTCCCAGCAATACTTAACTTTTACAGGGCGGGTTGGAATTTGAGACTTTGCAGCAGTGTCGGTGTTTCTCATCTCTAGGTTATGCTGTAGCAATATTGCTACAGAGATCTGTTAGAGATCTGATGTCATTAGTTCTGCTCCTTGAACATTCTGGAATTCCAAAGGCTGTCACTGTTTTTCATTCAAGTACACATTAAATTAGGAAAATCTTAGGAAAAGTAGTGCGTGTTGCGTTACAGGTCAGTAAATACCAGTGTTGTATTTGAAATTTGAAACTAATGTATTATTTTTAGTGAGGATTTCACACAAATAACACTTCCTTATATGCTTTAAACTTGAGAGGTTTGGGGGTGTTTGTTTTTTTCTTACTGCTTGTCCTTCTAGAAATACTGGTTGGTGAACAATGTACTCAGTTATTCCGAGTGCTTCGTGTGTATTTTTGCCTTTTCTGCAGGTTTTGTTCTATTTGCGTGGAGTTACTTGGCCATACTTCTTGTCTCCAGTTCTTTTGTAGCTGTAAATACAAATATGTAAATGACACTCATGGAATTGCTGTATGCAAGCAGAAAGCATAGAGGATTGTAATGTGTGCTGTTGGAGATTCCTATACTCAAATTCAAGTTTAAAGAAAAACAGTTCATTGTAGGTCTGTGAAAGGCTGAAAGATTTGGCTCTTTTTGTTGTTCAAAGTGTAGGATTACTTGTCTAAGTCTTACTCCAGGTTCTTGGATCTTTAGGGTGAAATTTTCTGTTTGAGAAAGGGCTTACAGATCAATTGTCTGACAGAGCTCTCCAATTAAGTCATCTGTTAATCCAAAATACCCCTTTTGTATTGTAAGTATTCCAGTGAGCCATTTAAATAGCAAGAGGATGTGCTTTAAACACCTTTCAATAATGCAGCTAAGTTTTTAACTTGTCGGAAAACAGGAAGTCTGAAGTTCAGCTCCAGAAGCAGCTTAATACCTTTGAGGGTTTAGTGATCATTTCTTTGAATGTCTGAATAGCTGTGAAAGTAAAGAAGCATCAGCTTAGTGATGTCTCTGACAACGTTTCTATCTACTATCATAGTTGTCATCTGTTGCTTGAGAGGTATTTAATTTAACAAGTCTATACACCGAAAACAGATTATTTGAAAGCATGATGTCAGTCATCTTTCATCATAAGAGCGTGGTTATTCTTTTCCAATGCAGTTTGGAGGCAGATACTACAGAATGCAGAAAAAAACTGCAGAAAAAAAGCTTGTACATAGGAACCCTCAAAACAAAACAGGTGCTGCATTTCTCATGCCTTTAGTTGGTTTGATCACTGGTTCCATCTAAATGATGCTGTTCCTTTTCTAAAACCAAGCGGTTTACAGAGTGCAACAGTTGCTCCTGGGTATAGGAATTCTCTTTTTGAGTTTCATACGGAAACCCCTTAATGTTTGTGCTGTCTCCCTCAATAGGCTCGACAGATGGCAGCCGTCCTTCTGCGACGTCTCTTGTCTTCCGCTTTTGAAGAAGTCTATCCAGCTCTTTCACCTGATGATCAGACCTCTATCAAAAGTGGGCTGCTGTTGATTATTCAGTTGGAAACACAGTCCAGTATGAGGAAAAAAATCTGTGACATTGTTGCTGAGTTGGCCAGGAACTTAATAGGTACTTATATATAACTTGGAAATAATGGGGCAAAATGCTTGTGTTGGAGTTTTTTTGTATTGTGTAGACTTCTGCACTTGATGTACTAATTGATTTCAGGATTTAAAAGAAAATGCAATGTTTGCTTACACTATTCTTGATCAGATACAAATAAGATTCCGTAACTGCTTTTTAAATTGCTTGCTTCCAATGAGATTGTGTAAAGTTTTAGAATGGCATTTACAGTTGCAATTAAATTCTAACGGATGTTATGCTGAACAGTTACTGCACCAGTTACTCCTGAATACTGTTACATGGCAGCAAATAGAGATCACTTCGTTTCTGAGTGCCTTTAGGTTTACCACATTTGGTCCAGATTTGGCCACATCTTATGCTGTGATTTGGATGTTTCCTCAGATCAGTTATTCTGAAATAAATTTCAGTAGTGATGGCTGGTTGCCCTGCATGAGTGAGATCTAACCACTCTTAGTTTGCTTCTCCTAAAAACCTTGTTGTGTTTTATCTAGACGAAGATGGGAACAACCAGTGGCCAGAAGTTCTGAAATTCTTATTTGACTCTGTCAGCTCTCAGAATGTGGGACTTCGTGAGGCTGCCCTGCATATTTTCTGGTAAGCTCTCAGACTTTACCACATTTTCACAGATTATCCAAGTCATAGCTGCAAAAATGTAGTAAACGCTGTCACTACTTAATTAACATTGCATTTATTTTGTTGTAAGAATTCAGTAAACTGCAATACACGTACATTTACAATCTGTAGCTAAAACAATGAGTAAGTTTAAGGTAATTGTTGAACTGTGTGAATTTTTGTAAATGTTCTTTTTTTTTGTCTTTTTAGGAATTTTCCTGGGATTTTTGGGAATCAGCAGCAACACTATTTGGAGGTTATTAAGAGGATGCTGGTTCAGTGTATGCAAGATCAAGAGCATCCATCTGTAAGACCATTGTTTTTGTTTGTTTTTCCCATCCTGAGTATCAAAACATACGGTAGCAGTTTCAAACGTTAAGGTTAAAACATTACATTCCAACCAGAGAATGGTGTTATCTGAAAACAATGTACATCTGGAGGAGTTTTAACTGTGTTTACAGCAAAACAAAAGGTGAAATGGGTCCCGAGTCTGGCTCATATCACTGCTCTGACCAAGGCTCTTTCCTAGCGTTATGCTTGGAGAAGCAGAGTTGGAGCAACCCCAGCAAAGCGAGGGGGTTTAGCCAGCAGTATGGATAGTCAGAAGCTCTTGGTTAAGCTCACTTTCTGGCCCTCGCCTTGAACAGAACAGATGCTTCTGTACTGGTCATGCATGCTTTGCTCTGTGGGCATGTAGCAAGCCTTGCTTTTCTGGAAGGCTTCAGATGTATTGATTTGTTCAGGAAGCTGTGCTCTGAAAGTGTTTCTCTTGTTTGGGAAAATGCTGGGCAAGGGTAGGAAACCCTGCTGTGCTATGTGGGTTCAGTTTTCTGCTCCTCCATGGATTACTTTTTTCTGACCTTTGAAAGTCAACTGAGTAACATTTTCAAAAGTACTACAAATCATGTCTTTGCAGAAGCATGTTTTACAAACTTGGATTGCACTTTGAAAAATGTGACTTTGACACTCGTATTTGAAATTGGAAAGGAAGCTGAGAAAAATAGCTTTTCTAAAAACAAAACCAAACCAAAAAAATAAGACATACATGCCACCTCAGAAGAATAATATGATAAACTGTTTGGTATCATGGACCTTAATTTGGAGGAAGATGCAGAAGTCCATGTTAAAAACGAATCCCTATGTCTGTTAAGTTAATGTAAGAGGAAAATTGTAATCCAGCATAAAGCCTCAGAATGGGCCTAGTGCTAACAGAAAACAAGGACATGTTTTATTACCAGTTCTTCATATCTCTTTCTCCAATCCTGCCTTCTAGATCAAGACTCTGTCTGCTAGAGCTGCAGCTGCATTTGTGCTTGCTAATGAGCACAATCTTCCCCTTCTTAAACATTTTGCAGACTTGCTACCTGGAATCTTGCAGGTAAGAAACTGCAGAAGTAAGCCTTAATGTGCTGTTAGCATGTCTGTGTTGGCTGGGTCCAAGCAGAAATTAGTCATCTGCAAATTTGTGTAGTGTATGAGTTTGGGCTGAGACCTGGATTAATTATGTGTTAGTTACCCTGACATCAGTCACTAGCAAGGTGGATACCAATAAGGAATTTTGGAAAAACAGGCTCATTGGCAGGGCTTAAGGAAAATAGTTCAGTGCTGGTTAACTTCTGCAGTGTTACCTGGATAAATGAGTTAAAATTCTTCTTGAGGTATTTAGCTAAAAATGGTAGAGCTTTTTAATTAACCATGATATTGAAATATATTTTACATATGGACTATCCTGAGAGTTCTAGTAGACAATTAGGAAAGTCATTTACCCATAATATGCCATACCTCATCAGTTTGGAGGAAAGCATAGAGTTACTCAGAACAGAGATTCTCAAAGTAAGAACAACAGTCGGGATAAGACTATCTTCACTGTTTGATAAATTGAACTTGCAAACCGAATGGCTTTTCATGCAGCTCTGAGGGATGCTATTTCACAGTTCAGTTCACTTTCTATGTTAATAAAAAAGTGGAAATAACTAAGTACCTGTGATAAGAGCTGTAGGGGGAGCTTTTGGAGTTTTTTGAATTTTATTTTATTCTGCACTGGTGAGACCTCACCTGGAGTACTGCATCCAGATGGGGAGTCCTCAGTACAGGAAGGACATGGACCTGCTGGAGTGCATCCAGAGGAGGGCCACAAAAATGATCCAAGGGATGGAACACCTCCCCTGTGAGGACAGGCTGAGAGAGTTGAGGCTGTTCAGTCTGGAGAAGAGAAGGCTCCAGGGAGACCTGACAGCAGCCTTTCAGTATCTAGAGGTGGGCTACAAGAAAGAAGGGGACAGACTCTTTAGCAGGGCCTGTTGTGATAGGGCATGGGGAAATGGTTTCAGATTGAGAGAGGAGAGGTTTAGACTGGATATAAGGAAAAAGTTTTTTACGCTAAGGGTGGTGAAGCACTGGCACAGGTTGCCCAGAGAGGTGGTGGATGCCTTGTCCCTGGAGACCTTCAAGGTGGGGCTGGACAGGGCTCTGAGCAACCTGATCCAGCTGTAGGTATCCCTGTTTGCTGCAGGGGAGCTGGCCCTGATGGCCTTCAAAGGTCCCTTCCAACTCAGGCGATTCTATGATTCTATAAATTAGGCCAACTTTAGGTTGAAAGCAGTCTTCTTGCAGCAGTCACTACGGGAGGTTCTTGTTGACAGAGTAAGCTGTAAACCTTGTCCATGTGTGCATTGTGGCAAGCTAAAGAAAAGCTGTGCCAAGCTTACTGTCTTCTTCAACTGCTGACATTCTGCTTGATCTTACAGGGAAAATGAGAGGATTTGGGTTTTTTTTAAATAGCTGAACTTGAAAATATGTACTACACTGTACAAGACACTTCTTCTGATAGTGAGTCGGCTATTTGGTGGCTAGTCTTTGTCTGGCTTTGGCAGTGGTACTTGTATTGTTCAAAACTTGTAACTTGATTTGAGAGGACCTTGGCTACATGAGCCGGAGCTGGGCAGGGTTTGGGGTGGGCATGCCATTTGCCCTGATGTTCAGCAGTTAAATAGTAAGCTGTTTTTAGACTACGGAGTTAATAGCCTGCTTTGTGTGCTGTAACTCGAAGCGACTCTGGTTCTGAAAGCACGTGTTAAACCCTGGGTTACAGCACTTGGCCTGTATTTTCAGGCTATTTTGCAACTGAATCATGCTACAGAGTCTTTTAAAATACTTATTGTGAGAAGGACTAGGTTCTCTGGCTGTGGTAATACAAGATGGATGTGAAAATCCCAGTTTATAAATAGGAGATGGGATGTGTTAGAATAGTGGTGAGTGACCTTTGGAGACAGTTGGATGCTTTCTTTTTTTGTTGCTGTTGAAGTTAATTTTATTGAAGTGTTGCAGTGACTTAAAAAAAAGAAATAAACTAAAATTAAAAATTTGACTTAGCAGTTCAGTCCTTCCAGTCAAATTTCTGTAGCAGTTAGGCTGAGGTTAAACTTTCACAACTGATTGTTGAAACTTGTATCAGAGATTTAACTTGCAGTGCTGGTGAAAAGTACCTGGAACTTGGGCTGACTGTAACTGCTGGTGTTCAGTACTACCAACAACTGCCTCTGTATTTTAGGGTTCAACATGCATTTTGAACGTGGTAGAACAATAACAAGTTCAGAAACCTTGTCCTGTTTTATCCACTGTCAATGTTACAATGAGTGTAGAATCCAGAGTTTTAAAGAAACTTCCAGTATACGCTGGATGGGCTCTGGCCAGCCTGACCCAGTGGGTGGCAGCCAGCCCACAGCAGGTGGTTGGGGCTGGGTGGGCTTTAAGGTCCTTTCCAATCCAAGCCACTCTGTGATTCTATGAAGTGTGTTTAAAGGCTGTTTGTTCTTCGGAGGTTTTGATTTTTGTGTCCTACTTGTAGAAGAGTTTTAAACACCATCAACTAACTACATGATGTTTTGGTACTAGAGTATCAGCTTGGTCAATTACAAGGAAGTTTTAAATTGCTTTTCAGGATGTGATTAGGGGATAGGAAAAATACTTCTAAAAACTTGATTTCTTTTTCTCCTTTCCTGTCTCCTGTGATGGAAGGCTGAAAGTTCTGTTGTAATTCAGTGGCTCTTCAGAATTCTCTTGGAAAAAAATAAGCAGCTACTAAAACTTGGGATTCTGGGTGTTTGTAAGTTTAAGTTATTCAAAGCTGTTCTCACATGACAGTGAAAAAAGGAGTTAGACTGATGTTTTCTTCTTTTGGGAAAGAGTTCTTTTTGAGGAGTTCTGTGTTTAAAATGCTTTTTGGGCGTTGTACATGTCAAAGTATGGGGTTTTTGCATGTTGGCATCTCTGATTTGTGACCTTAATGTTTACTGAGTGTCTGTCTCCTGTGTTAGGTTTAATCTAATAATGATCAAGACTGATGGTATGTAACTTTGTGCACCGTAACTTACAGAAAGCTTGTCGTTTTTGGACTCTGTATGATTTCTTTGTAGTCCCAGTGACACACTATTTGCTTTGTACTTAATCTTATTTTCATCTTATCCCTTTGTAGGCTGTAAATGATTCCTGCTACCAAAATGATGACTCTGTCCTGAAATCCCTTGTAGAAATTGCAGATTCTGTTCCCAAGTATTTACGACCCCATTTAGAACCTACGTTGCAACTGAGTCTGAAGGTAAATCTAGGAATCTTTTCAAAACTCAATTTTTTTTTCCCCATGAAATCTCTGTGCTAACCATTTTCTCTAACTTCTGGATTGTAGTTATGTGCAGATGCCGGTCTCAGTAACATGCAACGTCAACTGGCACTTGAAGTGATTGTGACCTTGTCAGAAACTGCTGCTGCTATGCTGAGGAGGCATACAAACATTGTTGCACAAGCCAGTAAGCATTTTATTCATTTTCTTTGTTAATTTGTCTTCCTTTACATTATTACACCGACTATGCAGATGTTCAAGTGGAAAAAACATGCAACTTTTTCTTTGGTGCTGATAACTTTAAGTGACACTGAGTTGAGTGTTCTTAAGGAGAAAATGCTTTTTTGTTATGACTCTTCATAAATTAACCTGCACTTATGTGGCCACCAGCAGTCTGCACAAAATTCCAGTGGACTCTTCATTAAGTATTTCCACAGAAAATACTACTTTCATGCTTTTCTGCTGGCTTTGGAAATTTGTACTGTGTTTAAAAAAAAAAAAAAAAAATTGATGCATTTAGTTCTGAAGTTCTACGTTTGAAGTTTGGTATGTAGGCCAGATACTCTGTGGTGCTGGCAACTGAAGACTGAAGGAATTCAGCATGCATGCGAAGCTTCAGTGTTGAGTTAAAGCTGTGAATTTGAAAATCAGATGCTTGTGTAAATACTTAAACTAATTAATCTATTAAACAGGCAGATTGTAAATTCTTTGGAGGGACACTTTTAAAATCATGGATCATTTGAGATGCTAAAAATAACTGTCTTCTGGCCTGTCTCAGCAGCAGGGCTTTTAAATGGGCGTACGCAGTGGTATTTCTCTGCCTTCTAAACCCTTCTTGCAAGCAGATCAGGACACTGACACAGCAGTGCGGCCTGTTCTTCAGAAGGGTGTTTTCTCCCTCTCTTCCACACTTCTTAAAGCTCATAAGCTTGGGCTGGGGAATGCTATGGATATATAGATCTCGGAAGCAATCAGAAAACTTCTGGGGAATGTTGTAAACTGGATCTCCTTGGCCATAAGTGTTGAAACTATTGACTCGAAATTTTGTCTGCCTATGGAATAGCTTTCTAAAGAATAGAAATCTTCAACTATGTATTCTAAGAAGAGTTTAGAATGCTGCATGTTCACTCCATCCTGTAGCTGGCTGAGAATATTGACACTTGACACTTGCTGTATGTCCCCCAAATCATTATAAGCTTCTTATCTAGCCAGGCAGCATAGCAAAGACCTTCCATCCCTTCAGAATGTAGTACTTTTATACTGGAGAGGTAATTGCTGTTTAGGAATGAAACGTTTGTATTAAGATGCTTCCTTAGGATAAGGCACCACATGGGAATGAAATGCCTTTGGTTTGCAACCCACTGTAAAATCACTCTTAATATTAATGGATCACTGAGACTAAAAAACATGTCTTTGCAGAGCTCAAAGGCAGTTATGTTCAGAGAACAATAAAAAGCTGGCCAGGAAGAACTGCGTTTGGCTTGGGCTTGTGTTCTAGTTTAAAAGGCTTTCTGTTTTCTTTCAGCCAAAGAGTTGCTGAATCATTTGGTTTTTCACAACTAGAATCAGGTCTTAAGCATAACTGTCACCTTGTGTTGTTTTTGCTGAACGTGATACTGATTTAGGTTCAAGCTGTGTCCTGTTTACCTGAGTTTTCTGCTCAGGAATTCCACTTGGGTTCAGGTTTCCCTGTTTGAGCTCAGTATTTAAGATAAGAAGTGGCTTTTTTTTTTTTTTCCACCTTGCCTAGAAGTTAAAGCTACAGCCTAGCTTTGGCTGTAGGTTTTCCTCAGTATCCAGAAAATGTCAGGTCATGGCATGCTCTGGCAATATACCCCACTTATCTCATCCTTAACTCCGTTGTAAACAATCTATTCACTGGCATAGACTATTAAATGAAATTGATTTTGAAGGCCTGTTGGGACAACATGGGAACTTTACTGCACAATAATAAAAATTCTCTGTAAAGCATTACTTACTGGCAATCAAATTCCTATTAAATGTCAAGATGAAACTAATGCTTACAGATTTTTTCAGGGCCTAGATATGGCAAGCAGCGCTGGGTGACTGTGTTCTCAGCTTTACTTGTTAGCAGTAACTAGTACTGATATGAGCTGTTGGAACTTTGTGGCACTGGTGGCAGATCACAGTTGACTTCCATCCTTCAGAGGTGTGTCACTGCATCATTTTCACACGTGCTTATGAGCATCTGTGTCTGAAAAATTTCTGGACTGTAATACATTTTTCTTGAGGAAATTGTTTTCAGAGGCTAGTGAGTATATAGAATTCTGACACCTGGGCATCACCCTGGGGACTTAATGGTGTCCATTAGGTTATCTTGGTATGTCTGCCTGAAGATCCGTAGCCACATCAAGCAAATCAATCTGTGGCTTGATCTTTTTTTGATACTTGTCACACAATGCTGTCAGTAAGCTGTATTTTTCATCTGTCATCAATCAGTTCACCGGGAGTTTCTCATTTGTCCAGATGCATAGTGAGGTGAGTTTGCTTAGGATTGTGCCTTATTTATAGCTTCCAGTAGCACGGGTATTTTATGGAATTCGTCAGTTGCAATACATCTAGGCAGGCAGTAGGTCTCAGCAGCAGCACAGGCTACTTACTGTATGTGCACTGTCCTTTGAGGAAGGTTTCTGTAAAGGACAGTTAGCTATGATGGCTGTCTTCAAGATGTGTAATAGGATGTATTTTCATGACAGGAAAGTATTACATTATTTGGGGGGAAAATCTCAAGTTCTAAACCATTGCCTTATTATAAAAGTAAAGCTTCTTCCTGCTGTGTATATATGTATAGTTAAAATTCATCATTAGGAAAACTGAGGGTTGACTCTTATTCCTCCATAGTGAATGTAGTGAACATCAGTGAATGTTCAAAGGAGGATGTCAGAGCTTTAGGAAAATGGATATAGTATATCTGAGTTCTTCAGCATATGGTACTTTACCTTTTTCAAGGAGCTTAAACTCTGTTAATGGAATTGACTTTTTGCAGTCCTCGTTTAAAAAATTATTTGCAGTATGACTTTTGATGAGAAAAACACAACTATTTTTCATTCTTCTGGATTTGAGTGTTCTGAAAATCTATTCTGATGCTTTTGCTGACGCAGTTTGACAGACAGACTTGGCCATCTGCTCCTGGAAGAAGAGGTGGTCTTGGATGATTTCTCAAGGGAGAGAACTTATAATTTAGACTTGGTTTTTGAGACTCTATTTTAAGAAAACAACCTGAGTTTAAAACTTACTTTTTCAGTTCCTCAAATGTTAGCAATGATGGTTGACTTAGAAGAAGATGAAGATTGGGCAAATGCAGATGAGCTTGAAGATGATGATTTTGACAGGTAACTGTGAAACTGCTTGTTTCAGTAAACTATTAAGATTGCATAGCTAATGGTGGCCTCTAAGTTCAGGATGCAAATGAGTGCAGGGCTTTCCTTGTTCTTTACTCAACTCTCCTAATTGTTCCCTCAGTCACGAGCAGTGTATATGAATGTTCATAGACACTGGAGAGTGAAACTAACAAATGTCTGGTGAGATGATAGCTTTAAGTAACAGAAGGTGAATGTAGGAGATTTGGAATTGTAAATGACAACACTTTGTTGCAAGAACAGTTTATATGTAGATTATTTAGGTACTGTTTAGCAAGTAAATCCCTTCAGTCTTTGCTTATTGCTATTGTTTACAAGTTGCATGTTGTCTTGCCTGCTGTTTTATGCTACTTAAAAACTCTTCAGACTTTTTTTCCTGCTGTCATCTATGCTACTCAGTTTAGAATTCAGCGCTCCTAACTCTTTAAATTGAGGGCTCATCCTGAAGAGTTAAGTGGAACCAAAGCTGAATGATGCTGATGTGTTTAATCATCTCCAACCAATCTCTGTGTTTTGCTAGATCTGTGTCCTTGAAAAGGTGGTGATAAAGAAGGTGCAATGATATTTTGACAGGACACCAGAATGCATAGTGGGATTCCATGATGGATTTTATCTAGCACAGAAAAAATGTTGATTTTGCTCTTATTTTAAATCTCTCCTAATGGCTAGTAGTACTTGTCCTGTCTTAGGTGAGAAAGATCTGCTAAAGATGCCCAGTATTTGACTTGTTAATTCCTGCATGCTTTGTAGCTTGCTTCAGCTTTTCACTCTAGGCAGTGTTATGTCTGCTGGGTCCTATGTCTGCCCTTGCCCAAACAGAGGGAGAATGAAGTAGAAGAAGGCAATATGTACAATGAGGTTATTTTTATACTAAGGGTAGTGAAGCACTGGAAGAAGTCGCCCAGAGAGGTGGTGGATGCCCCGTCCCTGGAGACCTTCAAGGCCAGGCTGGACAGGACTCTGGGCAACCTGTTCTAGCTGTAGGTGTCCCTGTTCATTGCAGGGGAGCTGGCCCTGATGGGCTTCAAAGGTCCCTTCCAACTGATGATGATTTGATGATAGTTATCTCCACACATCCATAAGGACACTGGTGTTTGTTTACCAGGCTAGATGCTTTTAGAGACATCTGGCACTTCCTTCAGTCATCAGATGTAACTAGTGTTTCAGAACAGTTTGTGACACAGAAGACTAAAATTTTACCGCAAAAGAGGAGAAAATCTGGAAGGAGGAGTAGTGAGGGGAAAATAACTTCATTGATGTGCTCTTATTAGATCCTCAGTTGTATCTGTTATGGACGTTTTCCTTCCCTGAAGCAGCTTTTCAAACTTGCTCTTGCAGTTTCCTATGTAGCAATTTTACAGTTTAGTCTGGAAATACTTCCTGCTGTCTTACAGATCTTTTCCCCCTTTCATAAATTAGCAAACTATTTGGAAATATTCATAGGAAGATAGCAGAAAAGATGTTGGCTTACTTCTGCACTGCATAGCAACTTCTGTTAGGTATCAGGCATGTAAAGATGCTTGCAGAACTGATACACAGGAATTTATGGAAGAACCTGTTTAATCTTGTGCTTAACTTGGAACCCTTTTTTGGGAACCCTTTTTTGGTTCCTCTGGATTGTGCAATGGGAAGCAAGGTACCCTCCCCCACCCTCCTTCTCCCCCACGGTAGTTTAGACCCTTTTAGGTTTTTTTGCTGCTTCAACTTGTGAAGGTTCTCTGTGCAGGCGGAATTGTCAGACCACTGGTGTTCAGGTTTGTCAGGCATTTGACTGTTTTCATTCTATTGAATTTCAAGGGTAATTAGAACACTGAAAACTGAAGTTCAAATCCTTATCAATTCTTGTAGGGTGTGGAAGTTTATTCAGATGGCCTGCTTTAGGCAGCTTAGTAAGTGCTCTGAATCATCCCCTGGAGGCATGCCAATTTCTCTTTACTGTCAGCAGAATACCTTTTGTTCTTCTCAACTCAAGTCAGCTGCCTGTAGATTCTAGTGTGAAATTCCTTGTGGTAAATGTAGTGGGCAAAGCCCAAAAAACAAGTGATGCTCAATAAACTTAGCCTAGAGCAGAAACTTCTCTCTTCTGGTCCTTGAAGTAATACAGCTTGTGCTTTGATACAAAATACTGGAAATCAGTGAGTCTGTGGTGATTGTTTCCTTAGCTGCTTCTGTCAGCATGTTCACTGGTGTTACTATGTGTTTCCCACCACTGACACTGAGGTTGATCTTTGTGGAGAGCTGTCAATGGGCATGACGTGCATTCTAACCCCTTCTTGTGCTGTGTAAGATGACTGGAATCTATAGCTATGTAAGATGACTGGAATTTATGTGCAGTGCAAGGAACTGGCTGATGGTAATCAGGCTGTAGCGTAGTTAGGGTGTGTTCAGATCACACTAGGGGATGTGAGTCAGCATGCACACAAGCATCAGGGTATAGTTTGGAATTTCCAGTTTTCTTGTTGCTCTGACTTCACAGAGCAGTGAAATCCTAAAGAAGGAAGATACTAATCCAACTTCCTTGTTCCCTGGTAAAACTTTGCAAATGTTACAGGAAGGTATGTGGTCATTTTGATTTGATACACTATCTGTATTTCCTCAAATTGGTTGTATGAATTAGTGGTGGAAAGAAAGAACTCAAGAAATGTCACTTCAGATGAAAGCAGCCAATAACTTCAGTGAGTTAGCTCCCATCAAACCCGTGTGCCCATGCCTGACTGATGGTGCTTCTGTCCGAACATGATTGATCTGAAGAGCAGTATACAATATTATCACTATCTTTGTTCACAGCATGTGAATGTCTAGGTTACATATGGTTTGTAATGGGACTTGGGTATTCAAGCATGATAGTTTGCTGACTGACACTTGAAAGAAGAGGGCTATTCATCCCTTTCTGAAGCATTGCTCAGTTTTTCCATCAGCATGAGTGTCCAGAAGTTATTGTAATAACCTTGAGTTATTACAGGGGAAGTCATATTCAGGCTGCAACGGTAGTTAGCTGAGTCCTGGAAACTTCATTTACTTTTTTGTAAGGATTAATTCTGCTGGCTGGAACGAGTCACTTTACATGAGTAATGCTATTCTCAGTTCTAGAACTGGCTGCAAGTCACAGATCCCTCACCTGGGCTGGATGTTTTCTGCCTGAGTCACTGACCAGGGGATGCACTACTGTAGTACTCATAGGGCAGCCTTGCTGAGAAGTTCTCTTGCCTGTTCATTGAATCATAGAACGGCTTGGGTTGGAAGGGACCTCAGATCATCTAGTACCAACCCCCTGCCGTGGACAGGGCTGCCAGCCACTAGCTCACTAGATCAAACTGCCCAGGAACCCATCCAGCCTGGCCTTGAACACAGCCAGGGATGGGGCATCCACAGCTTCTCTGGGCAGCCTGTGCCAGCGCCTCACCACTCTCTCAGTGAAGAACTTCTTCCTGATGTCCAACCTAAACCTCCCCTCTTTCAGTTTTAGCCCATTCCCCCTGGTCCTAACATTATCCACCCGGGCAAAAAGTCGGTCCCCCTCCTGCCTGTAAGCTCCTTTTAAGTATTGGAAGGCCGCAATGAGGTCTCCCCGGAGCCTTCTCTTTTCCAAGCTAAACAATCCCAACTCCCTCAACCTTTCCTCATAGGAGAGGTGCTCCAGCCCTCTGATCATTTTGGTGGCCCTCCTCTGGACCCGCTCCAACAGCTCCACATCCCCTCTGTACTGGGGGCCCCAGGCCTGGACACAGTACTCCAGGTGAGGCCTTACAAGGGCAGAGTAGAGGGGGACGATCACCTCCCTCTCCCTGCTGGCCACCCCTCTCTTGATGCAGCCCAGGATGCCATTGGCCTTCCTGGCTGCAAGAGCGCACTGCCGGCTCATGGCCAGCTTTTCGTCAATCACAACGCCCAAGTCCTTCTCTGCAGGGCTGCTCTCAAGGAGTTCTTCTCCCAGTGTGTACACACACCTGGGATTGCCCCGACCCAAGTGCAACACCTTGCACTTGGCCTTGTTGAACCTCATCAGGTTCTCGTGGGCCCACTTTTCCAGCCTGTCCAGGTCCCTCTGGATGGCATCCCTTCCTTCAGGGGTATCAACTGCACCACTCAGCTTGGTGTCATCAGCAAACTTGCTGAGGGTGCACTCGATCCCACAGTCTAAGTCGTTGATAAAGATGTTGAAGAGCACCGGTCCCAAGACGGACCCCTGGGGGACACCGCTCGTGACCGGCCTCCACCTGGACGTAGAGCCATTGACTACAACCCTTTGGCTGCGACCCTCCAGCCAGTTCTTTACCCAGTGAACAGTCCACCCATCAAATCCATTTCTCTCCAGTTTAGAGATAAGGACATGGCACAGAACCATGTCAAAAGGCCTTGCACAAGTCCAGGTAGACGACATCCGTCACCCTCCCCTTGGTCCACCGATGCCGTCACTCCATCACAGAAGGCCACCAGACTGGTCAGGCACGACCTGCCCTTGGTGAAGCTGTGCTGGCTGTCTCGGATCACCTCCTCATCTCGCATGTGCCTTAGCATCTCCTCCAGGAGGATCCGCTCCATGATCTTCCCAGGCACAGACGTGAGGCTCGCCAGCCTGTAGTTCCCTGGGTCTTCCTTCGTCCCTTTCTTAAAAATGGGAGTGATGTTTGCCTTTTTCCAGTCACCGGGGACCTCAGCTGACAGCCACTACTTCTCAAATATGATGGAGAGCGGCTCGGCAACCACATCAGCCAACTCCTTCTAGACCCTGGCATGCATCCCATCCAGCCCCATAGACTTGTAGACATTCAGTCCCATCAGGTGGTCTCAGACTTGCTCCGCTCTTACACTGGGAAGGATTTTGCTCCCCCCATCCCCACTTGGATTTTCAGGGACAGCAGAGACCTGGGCAGCCTGACCAGCAGTGAAGACTGAGGCAAAGAACTCATTAAGTACCTCAGCCTTCTCCACATCAGAGGAGGTCAGTTCTCCCTTTCCGTTCATCAGAGGGGATGTTAAAGCTCGCATTCTGCTGCTTCACTTGATCTATGGCAGGTATGAACTGCGTTGCTTGTCTTATCATGATTTACACAACAAGATGCTGGCCAGTGTAAATGTAGTTTATAGGTTCCTAGGCATGTGCAGTGTTGCAAAACTCAGCCTGTACCTTTAGTGCTAGTAAGGTGCAGATTTCTCTGGTGCTCGACTTACTAGGAGGGCCACAGGTGGTAAATGTGTAAGAGGAGGATAGGTAGCTCTTGTGACTGAGGAAAATGTTGGACTGTTCTTTTTGTTATAGATGTCAAACCTTTGGTATTTTTATAACTGTTATTTAGCAATGCAGTTGCCGGTGAGAGTGCACTGGACAGGATGGCATGTGGCCTTGGAGGGAAACTTGTTTTACCTATGATTAAAGAACATATTATGCAGATGCTGCAGAATCGTAAGTAACTGCAAATTTTTACAGTCCTAGCCTTTTGATTTCAGCAGGACAAAATGTAAATGCTGTGTACTTGGAATTTGGTTTTACTTCTCTTTATACTGGGATTTATTGAACTTATGTAGAGTGCATTAAAACCATTCCGAACCCTGAACAGATGTCAAAAATAAAACAGTGCAGATTTCTCACCTCACTCTGAATTTTTGTTATTTTAGGCTGTTCTCGCTCAATCAGTGTGCAGTGCCCTACAATACCTTAAGTGTACCTGAACGACCAGCTGTTGTTCTGTAGCTCACATTTTTTTGTTTCTTTGGAAGTCTTGTATTAGAAGTTCACTTAAATGCATAATCTTCCTCAGATGAGAATTTTTTTTGGTCTTCCGCCTGTAATTTGATATTTCTGGGTATTTCTCCTACCTCAATATTTTAATACACAGTCTGAAAAAGACAGTAACCCTATAGAAGTATGTAGGGGTTTTCAAGGTACCACCTGCAGGTTATGAAATCTTATAAAGTACATTGAGGAAGCTTTTCAGTAAAGGAAGTTTTATGTTAGGAACAGATCAGTGCGACTCTCCCAATGTTAATAGCTTACGGGCTGGCAAACGCTGCCTTCCGTGGTACCCTCAGAAAATGTCTGGAAGAACTTGACCCCTGTGAAGGGAAGAAGTTACACAGTTAATAAATCTGATTCTTTCCTTTGCGTTAGACCTGTACCTAACAAGCAAGCTTTCCGCTTTGGGAAAGAGAAATGCAGTATGTACTGTTTGATTCGGAGGGCCTCGTTAGTAGGGAGTTGAGGGGAAATAGGAGGACATCTGGATTAAAACATCAGTAGTGCTCTCAGAAATCAAACTTTTCCTTCTCTTAGCACTGCATCTTCTCAGAAGTATTTATTTCAACAAGTGAAACTTTTAAGTTTGGATTGGGTAGCCAGATGATCCAAACATGATTGTGTTTTGTTATGTAGTTTTGTTAATTTCAAGTCTGGAATTTATGCTGTAGTAAAGTAGTGAGAGTGACAAAAGGTACAAGCTTCGCTAAGAACATCCGGTTAACTCAAACAGCAACAAAATGAACTGTTTCACTCTACCTCCTGTCAAGATGTGCTTCGTCTCATCCTGTAAAAGGAGACGGCGACGAAAGATCAAATTCCACAATACCCACTAGCGTAAGATGAGGCGAATGGGACTTGAGGGGGAAAAAGCCTTATGTCCCTAAATGGAATGTTACAGTTCTTAAACAGTTTTGATGAGACTTCTGAAAAATTTTAGTTCTGAATTTGTGTTTGTTTTAAATGTAGATCTTGTTTAGTTCCCTAGGCTTTTTTTTCTCCCTTCTGACCTAGAGAGGAAGTTATAGGCCATCCTGACACAGGAGGGGAAAAAAAAAGTTTCCCTGGTCAATTAATTTAATTAAAATGCATTTCCCAGATGTTAGTACTATGTACACACTTCTATAAGCAATTTAAGTTTTTTTTTTTTGGATCTGCATTTGGCCTGGATTAGGTGCTCAAATTTTTATGCATCACCGAAATTGTGGATTGAGGAAAAGCAAAAGTATTTAACCTGTTCTTCCTGCCACTACCCCTGCCACCCCATCCCCACCAAAAGAAGTGATTTGTTGTTGAGGTGCTTTGTAGTATCAGGCATGAATGATACTTACATATTTCTTCTTAATCTTCTGT
>VXAV01010905.1:52602-80878 GCA_013399715.1 Alectura lathami
CTGTAGCTGACTGGAAATACAGGCACGCGGGCTTGATGGCTCTCTCAGCCATTGGAGAAGGTTGCCACCAACAGATGGAAGGAATTTTAAATGAGATAGTTAATTTCGTTTTGCTATTCCTTCAGGACCCTGTGAGTCTGATACAGTTAATTATTTCAAACGTTTTCATTTCTGCTCTTGTGAGTACTACTTAATCATTTGAGGGAAATAATTTTTCAGCATCCACGGGTGAGGTATGCTGCCTGTAATGCTATTGGACAGATGGCAACTGACTTTGCACCTGGCTTTCAAAAGAAATTTCATGAGAAGGCAAGTAGTAGAAGAGTACAAAAAAAAAAAAAAAAAACACTAGTAAAACAGTGTTCCATTCAAACTTTTTTTTTTTGAAATTAAACTTTTCTGTTTCAGGTGATAGCAGCTCTTCTGCAAACCATGGAGGATCAGGGCAACCAGCGTGTTCAAGCCCATGCAGCTGCAGCGCTCATAAACTTCACTGAAGACTGTCCCAAATCACTGCTCATCCCATATTTGGACAATCTAGTGAAACACCTCCATTCCACTATGGTGATCAAGTTACAAGAGGTATAATGCGCTGCATGAACCGCTTCACAGCGGGAAATCTCGTGCACGTGTAGATGAGTGTAGCTGATCTGTGACTGTGAACCAGCAGACAGATCTGCTGGTTTTACAGCCTGGTGGGAGTGAGGATACATGCAAGACATGCACTCTTAGATTTTGCTTGCTTTTAATTAAAACGTGCTGGTAAAGATAACACTTTATTCTTCCTCTCTTCAAGTTGATACAGAAGGGCACTAAGCTAGTTTTGGAGCAAGTTGTGACTTCAATTGCATCGGTTGCAGATACAGCAGAGGAGAAGTTTGTTCCATACTATGACTTATTTATGCCCTCTTTAAAACACATCGTTGAGAACGCTGTTCAGAAGGAACTAAGGCTTCTAAGAGGGAAAACTATAGAATGCATCAGCCTGATTGGTCTTGCTGTAGGTAAAGAAAAGGTAAGGTCTCATCTGACTGTCTAATGTGTTTTAAAGCAGCCTTGGTTTTGGGATGTTCACATTGAATTGATGTGATCACTTGTTAAACATATGTTGTTGCTGATTTCAGTGTTTGCATTCCTGTTTTCTTCTGTAGTAACTGTCTTAACTGTCTTTCTGTTCAGATCCACAAAAAGAATCTTACAAAAATACATCAACTTAAGTTATTCTTGTCATGTTGGACAATGTTGAAAGTACATGGATTTTTAGAGAAATACTGGAGCTTCTGATTTAAGCAGTGTCCTAACGGTGGCTAAAATCTATATAGTTAAAAGGAAGCTCTGCATAGGTAGTTTTGTTGTTTTTTTTTTTTCTCTTTTTTTCCAGCCATAAGACTGTAAAGTTAGAATGTGCTTGTAATAGAACTGGAGGTTGTTATGGGGCTTGATGTACTTGGCAGGGATTTTTTCGTTGATATGTTGGTTAAAGTGCATACCAGTAGAAGTGTCAATAAGCAACTGTTAAGGACTGTATAAGAATCTAAGTGACATTCTGATAGCAAGTTTGAGTTATGGGTACAGATTCATTTTTTTGAGAGAAGACAAAATCACATTTCAGAGTATAACAATATGTACAGTAAGAAAATACTAATGGCAAAAAAAAAATCCCAGCCCTTTGCTTTGACTTAGGACTGCCAGTGAACCTACCCATTCATGCAACTAAATTTAAGCAGATTTTAAGCAGATTAACCTTCAATAAATTTTCCTTGGAGGACTGGAAATGTGGGAAGTGAAAAAGAGGGTTGTGTAACATCGTTGGAGTGTCTGGTGTGACCTAAAATATCGCTAGCTCATGAGTAGTCGCTTATGCTGTTGGTTATCCCTGTTTCACAGAGGAGTCAAAATAGTGAGGAAGGTATCTGGGGAAGTTATATCATACTTTTTCTTTTTTTTGAGTAGTAGTACTTAACATGGGTTTTGTTGTTTGTTTCTTTGTATTTAAGCAGTCCTTTCTGTGATTTCAAGTGTGTGAATAGAGGTGCAGTGAAGCTGAAGACCAGGATCACTGAAGATCAATAACACTTCCAGAAAAAGAGTTTTTTCACTAGTATCTTCATTTCAGTCTGTTTGAAGCTTTGGCTTCTATCTTGATAGCAAGTTGGACATAAATGCTTGTGTAAATTGTTTGGCGTTAAGACTCTCAAAGTATTCTTTCAATTTGCCTTTAAAAACCTACTTTTTTTTCCCTACATTTAGTTTATGCAGGATGCATCAGATGTAATGCAGCTGTTACTGAAGACACAGACAGACTTCAGTGATCTAGAAGATGATGATCCACAGGTACATTACCATTGTCTCTTTATAGTGCATATCTTGTTAGTCTTTAAAATGTTCTTTGTGCATGTGACCTTCCTTAAGGGGGGGAGGGAAAGCAGTGGTACCTTCAGGCTAACTGTTCAGCACATCTCATGTAAAACTTAAGGTTCACTGCCCTGAGATGTCCTTTGTACCTCTCACAGAAATGCGGTCAGGAGATCAGACATCCAGATATTTGCTGGAGAGACTTCAGCATGTGGGCAGTCATTCCTTGTCTGTTAGCTACTACTTTATTTGGCATTCATCACCTATTCCCTTGCTGTCACCTTCTTATCCACAGTTGAAGTTTCATTAGACAGCTGTGCTAATAAGCAAAGAACTATTTTGACTTGTGCAACTGAAAAAAAAATCCTTTTAAACACAATATTCCAGTCTTCAGCTCTGTTTGCTGTATTCAGGAATGAGACTCAATAGTGTCATTGAAATTCAGGAAATTATTAATTTCAGAAAGAAATGTAGTTATGTGACAGTCATGATCGACTTCAAAAATACATCTTATATTGCCAGGTCCTTGATAGCAGATGGTGTTGATGAACTGTTACGGAGAAAGGCTGTTGGGGAGAGGTCTTCTGAAGTTTAATTTTTACATGGCTTACATATCAGATTTGTTTTTCTTAGTCTTGTCTTTGACATACATCTTATACATTACTGACATTCTTAAAAAAAAAAAAAAATCTATTGTAAAATGTTCTTCCTTCATGGTATCCTTACAAATATACCTTAAAAAGTGGGGCATGAAAATTTTGACTGTGTTCTCTTACAGATTTCTTACATGATTTCAGCGTGGGCCAGAATGTGTAAAATCCTTGGAAAGGAATTTCAGCAGTACCTTCCTGTTGTCATGGGTCCTCTCATGAAGACTGCATCCATTAAACCTGAAGTAGCTCTTCTAGACAGTAGGTTTTAAGCTGATGCTTTGCTTGAAGAAGACTGAAATAAATTGTCATAGTTTAAGATTTTTTTTTTTTAAACAGCGCAAGATATGGAGAATATGAGTGATGATGATGGTTGGGAGTTTGTAAACCTCGGAGATCAGCAAAGTTTTGGAATTAAAACGGCGGGTCTTGAAGAAAAAGCAACTGCATGCCAGATGTTGGTGAGTAATGCCAGATGCAGCCTTGGTGGTTTGTGTATTGCTGGACACAAGGCTGACGCCAAAAGCTGTAGCACAACTGTTCTTTATAGTATCAAATCAAATAGTTTTGTTTTTCTTTTGGTGGTAGTGTTGAGTGTAGGTTTGGCTGTTTATTTTCCCATTTTCTTGATGAAAGATAGTTTCTTAGAGCTAAAATTTTTAACATGAACAGATAGTTTCCCTTTGTTTGCAAGAGTTCTGCAGAACTGGAGATACTGAGGAACTGCTATGTGTTTGTAAATACGCTGATGTTTCTGTAATTCTTTAAATAAAAGAGCGAACTGGTGTTGCTATCCAAGTTTTTTAAAATGCCATAGTTGAAGGGGTAAGCAAATGGATTATTGCATGTTTAAAAGACAGCCTTTCAACATCTTTCTCACCATTCCGTAATTTAAAAATATTAGTAATGGTACTTTTCATTAAAGGTTTCATTTCCATGTTTTGTGTTTCAGGTTTGCTATGCAAAAGAGCTAAAGGAAGGGTTTGTGGAGTACACCGAACAGGTTGTAAAGCTGATGGTTCCATTGCTGAAGTTCTATTTCCATGATGATATCCTATCGATGAATTCTGCTGTGAAAATGGAAACGTAGTCTGGATGAATCAGTCGTGCTTGCTTACAGCATTTTCCTAAATGAATCGGAAGTGTCAGTGTTCTAATATTCTATGGCTTCATAGCAGATTTCTTTCTGGGAACGCTGTTTTACATGTCTTTGGGCAATGTATCCTAGTTTTCTCCCTAATTTCTTTTAAATAAGCTTATCTGTAATGCTGAAAGCAAGCAGTACAGAAAGCATTAAGTTTGTGTCAACAAATTGAGGCCACTTGAATAGCTTTCCTTCTTGAAATGGGCTTGAAACAACTTGTAAATAGCAAACAGCTAGTTTTCCTGATCTTAATCTTAACATGCATCTGAGTAACCAAAGTGTAAGAATCAGTTTTGGTTAGGAAACGGAGGTGCTAGCGCTTACATTCCGAGCACTCTATCAGCCCCGATCACTTCATTTCCTTAACGGTGAAACGTGTCCGAGTGGCAGCCGCAGAGTCGATGCCCCTCCTGCTGGAATGTGCGCGGGTCCGCGGGCCAGAGTACCTCACGCAGATGTGGCACTTCATGTGTGACGCGCTCATCAAAGCCATTGGGACAGAACCGGACTCAGATGTTCTCTCAGAAATAATGCATTCTTTTGCGAAGGTAACTTTCTTTTCCTGCATGTTCTGTGGCAACGCTGTTCGTAGCTTTTAAGGTAAGAAAAAGCATGTTGGGTATTAATTTAAATGGCTGGGAGAAATGCAAAGCTGCCTGTACATCTCTGCTCTGATTCTCCGAGCTCTGCGTTGGTAATTTGGATCTGGGGGGTGGAATAAGTATTAACCTAGAACAAACACCAGCCTTGTTTGTTTTAACCACAAACCACTTGGACAGTGTGGGTGACATGTACAGTGACACTCTGCCTTACTTGATTAATGTGAGAATTGATCACAGCATGGAAGTTCTGTTAATGGTATTTCTGCCAGCGATCCCTTAAAGCATGCAGTAATATTATCTGCACATCTTAGATTTCATTGAGACTGCTCAGGTGCCTTAAATCTGAAAAGCTGATCATTTTATTTCACTAGTGCATTGAGGTAATGGGAGATGGATGCCTTAACAATGAACACTTTGAAGAACTTGGAGGAATATTAAAAGGAAAACTAGAAGAGCACTTTAAAAACCAAGAGTTAAGACAGGGTAGGTCAGCACAAATTCCTATTCACGTGTGATAGTGGCTGTTCTTTAAAACAGAATTTCTAATTGTTCCTGAACACAAAAATGCCTAGATGGGATTTCTTTGATTTGCATATTCATGCAAGGAAATTCGGCTTTGAAACAGCAAAATCCGCTGAATATCTGTAAGCTCTGGGAGGGTGAAGATGGCATAATTCTCAGAAATGCTGTAGCTTAATCAAAATTTGATGGACAGATTACTTGAGGTACGTGTGCCTATGGTGTCATCACTTCTGTGCTTTTCATCTGAGGTCTTTGCAGTTTCAAAGCAACAGTAGTGCCTTATTGTGGACAAGTTTCATCTTGTTTTACATATTTTTGGTCTGAGTTGCCATTTTACTTGTTTTTCTGAGAAAGGTCGTTGAAGCTTCTTAAAGACAAATTCTTATTGCATCTTCAGATAGTGTTTCTCGTTTTCTAAACTTGCTTCTGAGTCTTTCCTTTCAGAGGCTTCTGAAGCAGTATAATGGTTAATGTTGTTTGTTTTTTTTTAACTTAGTGAAAAGACAAGATGAAGACTATGATGAACAAGTTGAAGAGTCATTACAAGATGAAGTAAGTTGGTCTGGAGGGTTTTTCCACTCATAAAGCACCAGGATGGAAATGCACATCACAGATGTACTATGCTGTAACTGAGTAGCACATCATAGCCTCTCAGAACTATTTCTTCCTGAAAGAACGCACTGTTGCCATATTCCTTTGAGAAATGAGTCAATACATGCATGAGTTCGAAAATACCAAAGGTTTCCTTGTCCAGTGTACTAAAGGAAGAAGTTTGGGATCTAGCTTTTCACTTCATCCTTTCAGATGATTCTTAGGTAATCTGTTAGAACAGTTTGCTGTCACGTGCTTTTGTGATAATCCAAGGCTCACCCTTGCTGGCTTTCTTGCTTTTTCTTTATACCTTTGAACCTCTGATGCCTAGGCCTCTGACATGTGAGGTTAAGAGCCTGTCTCAGAAAGGGTAGGCCTGAAATAGTATCCAAGTGGGGCAACAGAATGACCAGCTGGCATAACGTGTTTGCTCCTTAGAGAATACCGCAGTGACTTGTTTGCTGCGGCACTGAACTGGCTTCAGTTTGAAATGGGGGTGACTCTGGAAGAGATGCAGTAGTTCTGTTAGACCATCCCTGGTAGGGACAGAGTAATAAAAAGTAAGTCGCTGCTGCTTATAATGAGAGAGGATACTCGGTAAGTTTAAGAAATAGATTCTTGCCACATGATGCATAACTAAGTTTTGAAGCTTCTCTACTTGCATGTATGTAGCCCCTGCCTCAAGGCAGCAGAAATATGAAGAGGCACACAAAGGCAAAGACAGAAGTGAAGACAGTGTCAATCAAATACCCAAATACAGCCCTGACTTGGCAGTAACTATTTTTTGATTATTTGATACAGGGTGGGAGGAGGTATACGTTATGCAAACATTACTTTGTACCCCCGTGTATCTGTTATTGCCTGTTATTTAAAAAAAAAAAAGCTACAGGAGGCCAGATGGACCTTGTGGAGTGACGCAGCAGTTCTTTCTCTTCATTTGTGCGTATACTCCAGTTCTGCTTAAATTATGCTGTGACAATGCAGAAGTTGTGTGAACAGCGAGGGTTTAAATACCGTGTTGTGGCGGGCTGCTGTTGCATGAGAAATAGTTATTAGTTTCTGGTCCCTAGTGAGAAAGCTAGCTCTGTTCTGCTTTCCTGCCTGTGCCAGTATAAACTGAGTAAGGAACCATGCAGAGCACAACAGAACAAAGTCAAAGGGTTTTTCCAGTGCAAGCATGTCAGAGGAGCAATGTGAAATTCTCACTTGTAAATGTTACGTGAATTGAGAGCTGACTGGTTTGGTGCATTAACTGGGCAAGGAGAAAAATGGAGTTACAATAAAAAGAGAGGATTAATGTTCCTTATATTGTTGCCACATTCTAGCACAAAGGCAGTTATCTCTTCACTCTTCAATAAAAGCTTGTTTACAGTATGTGTAAGCTCCAGAGGAGAAAAGGGCCTTCTGTTTTCTGTAAGGGGAATCCAGTGAAGCAGTAAATTTGCATGAGACAGCATTTGTCTTAAAACTTGCTGTGCCTGAAACAAATCTACAAGTCTCAGGTGATCGGATGCTGCAAGTTAAACAGCAATGGACCTAAACCTTAGACCAAGAGTCCAAAACACTGGACTTAAATACTACTTTTACTAAATGAAGTCATTGAACAGCTTTCTTCTATAGGTTTAGAGACCATAGTGCTTTGTGTGATTCCCAGTATTTTAACGGTCATTAGTCTCAGTGTGAGTTGTATCTCTCTCCTATCAGGATGACAGTGACGTTTATATTTTGACTAAAGTGTCCGACATTTTGCACTCAATATTCAGCAGTTATAAGGAGAAGGTGTTGCCATGGTTTGAAAGGCTACTTCCACTAATTGTCAACCTAATTGTAAGTACCCTGTTTTACTTTTACCAGGTTGGGTTTTTTTTGTTTTGTTTTTTTTTCCCCTGCATGTGTAATAAGTTTTCCATGCTGGCATCTGGGAGGACTTTGTAGATAGACTGTAGAAGTTGTAGTTTTAAAAAATTATCATTTAAAGGTTTAGTCCAGGTCTAATACAAAGTCTCAAGCCATGCTTTTTGAAAACTGTACTGCTATGCTAGATATAATTTCTGTGCTGCAAGCCCCAGGATCACCGTCACACACAACTATTTTGAGAAATCTGATTTGCCTGGGAGTGTCTGACCCTGTCTGAAAGGGATTGCAAGAAGAGGGCAAAGAAAAGTTGCTGACTAGTGGGGGAAAAATGAGAATGGAATAGGTAAAGGGAATATGAATTAGAGGTAGAGGATTTAGCCTACAATAATTTAATTAGCTCAGATGTTCACCTGGGTTTTGTTTATGATATTGCTGCAACTATCACTATAGAAACTGATGTGTTTGTAGGGTTAAATTTAATCCAGGAAGAATTTGCCAAATATACTGGACCACTGTTACATGATTGTTTTGCTGATGCAGTCACTGGCTGTACCAAGTTACCCTTTGTAAGGTGGCTTAAACATTTTTGGTTTTGTTGCAGTGTCCGCAGAGGCCGTGGCCAGACAGGCAGTGGGGGCTTTGTATTTTCGATGACGTTGTGGAGCACTGCAGCCCCTCCTCCTTCAAGTATGCCGAGTACTTCCTGCAGCCCATGCTGCAGTCGATATGTGACAACAGCCCAGAGGTGAGGCAGGCAGCTGCCTACGGTGTCGGGGTCATGGCACAGTTTGGTGGGGACAACTATCGGCCTTTTTGCACAGGTATGTGTGTCACCTGACAGACCAGCTTGAATGCGTGCTGCTCCCACCACAGCCCTGCTGCCACCTCCCTCAAAAGAGGTGTTGCACGCCTTTGGTTCATGAGGTTCATTTGGATGTGTATTTTACATAAATCTTAAATCATGTAACTCACTTTCATTTAAGAGAATAAGCATGTGATAAGCACTCTAACACAACTCATACCTGCATCAGTGGGAGTTGCAAACTTTTTCTATTAGTGTAAATGTAAAATTATCACAGGGTGTCTGCTTAAAAAAAAAGAAAAAAGAGGTTGGGAGGGGAGATGAAGGAGGGAGCAGTGAAACCAGACATTAAGAGCATTAAATTGTCCACAACCGATGCCTCCTAAAAGACCTTTGTAAACTTTCCCGTGAAGTTTTTGTCTTGTTCTAAGACTACAGGACTGGAAACAGAGGTCAAGACAGTTTTGATTTTTGAGTTGTTGGGTTTTTTTTGGGGGGGAGTAGGGCAAGTGGGAAGAGGGGTGATCTTTTTGTGGTGTTTTTATTTATTTATTAAGATATCTATTGCAGCAAGATCTATGTGAGAATAGATCTGTTTTCTAGACAGGAAAAAAAAAAAACTTTTTCCGAAGTTGCCTGGGGAAGATTCTGCTGATTTGGATGCCCTACAAACTGTATGGCTGCAAGAACACACACATCTGTGTGGTCATTGGTTGCTACCAAGCAGTTTGAGGAAACACAGATGAGATTTAGCTCCAGTGGTCATGATAGTCTGAGGTGTAAAGTTCAGACTCAGTTTATCTAGACACTGCAGACTTCTAAGTCTGCTGTACAGAGCAGTCTGGCACTGTTATCCTGCATTCAGCACACGAGCTAGTGCTTCTGCTGACCAATGTTTCTGTGCTTTTGTCATATTTATCAGGCCTGTAAAAGTATTCTCTTCTAGCTTAGGGTTAATCGTGTTTTTCCAGACTTGCTAAATTCTTCAAAAATTACAATAAGGGTGTAGTATACCAAATGTCATTGTGTGTTACTTAACTGCAGAGCTTACTGGTGAAACTGAAGTAGTGTGAGAATTCACCCTTCAGTAATCGGAGTTATTTTGAAGGGTGCTTTCTGCACAATTCCAGAGCCTGTTTTCTGTGCTGCTGTAGCATTTTATGGATCTAGTGTTATTTTTAGCAGAACAGGGAGCAGTTGTTGCTGCGTTTCAAGTGCTTCTGTAGTCCGTATGGTCACACGTAACTAGAAGTGTGACACAAATATTCATAAGAAGTATGCAAGTGGTTACCCACATGGCTATTTTGAATAAATAAATAGTTATTAACGTAGCAAGGAAATTGGTATTTTTCTTTGAAGCCTGATTTTTACTGCCTAAGCTCTGTCAGGCAGATTCATCAGGTGAGATTGCTTCTGTGAGCTTTGGCTAGTACAATTTTTAGCTTGTGTTTCCTTGCGTAGCTCCGTTGGTGTATTTTACAGGTTGTTGAGCAGGGAAGAGCCTAAAAGCAGCATGGCACTGGGATGACTGGAGTGTAGCGAGGCAGTAGTGGAGCGCTGGGATGGCGGGATTTTGGTGCTTGGGTGACAAAACAAAACCACCACAACTGAGTTCGTGGACTTCTTCAATATAAGCAGCCATCCCCTGTAGCATTTATGATGTTAGTAGAACATAACTTGATTGTGCATTACATTTTAATCTTCTGTTTCACAATTAGAGGCGCTTCCATTGCTGGTGAGAGTCATTCAGGCGCCAGATGCCAAAACCAAAGAGAACGTCAATGCAACAGAGAACTGCATTTCAGCTGTGGGGAAGATAATGAAGTTCAAGCCAGACTGTGTAAATGTTGAAGAAGTCCTGCCACACTGGTTATCATGGCTTCCACTTCATGAAGATAAAGAAGAAGCTGTTCATACTTTCAGTTATCTATGTGACTTAATTGAGAGGTAAGGTGGAATCCTGACATCGTGCAGAAAGCAACCTTGCTTGCAGTTCTTTCCTTGCATTCATTTTCTAAAGCTGAGAAGCTGGCAGGTTAATCTACATGTGCTTTAGAGAGGATAACTTGGAAAGCCATAACTGAGCCTTCCACAATGTAATGCTGTTCTATAAACAGTCACTATTCTGATCCTAACTTCTGTCTGTATGGCCTGAAAAAATTCCTGGCAGCTTTTTACGTACATGATGGGAGCATATCAGCTGGGAACTTCTGAAGAAAATTTTAGGAAAACCTTTGATACTCTGCTGACATCTCAGCATTGATAATGGCTCAGGTATTTTTACTCGACAGCATGCATGCACTTGCAACCTTCTTCTCAAAACCTTTTAAAAGTTTGCGCCTTTTTGCTTTTGAATATCAACAACACAAAGTGTGAAGTGGAGAAATAATACAGATAAGTCTGTAGTAATTTCACTGACTGCAGAAAGCATCCTGTCCCAACGCTTGTTCTTGATTTGTGCTTCCTCCTGCAGGTCAGTGGGGTGGGGGGTGGATTTCTAGTGTGGGTGGAAGTTGCGCTATGAGTGGAGGAATTTCAGCTTCTGAATCATTGTGTGTATCGTAGTGGAAACGTAGAAATAAGTCCCTATGTAGGAAAGACCACAGGAAAGCGATGTTAATGCCTTGTGTCTGTTGGTGCTCGGTTGAGGTATTGTCTACAAATGGGTGCTGGCGACTGAAGGCTCTGCACTGACTATAGTGCAGGAGTAGAGAGACACCGTAACAGTACTGACCTGTGTGCATGCACACATGTAGGAATGTAAAGCTGTAGTACCAGCACGCCTCTCTTGTCCCCAGCCCTGTGCAGATGGCTTGGCCTTGCTGTGAACTTCCCTAGAGCTCTGTCAGTGCTGCACTTGCAGCCGCTGTGTTCCAGCCAGTGGTAGGTGGCGGGGCTGGAAGTAGAGCACGCTTTCTTCCCCAGTCCCTGGCTGCCAGCACTTGGCTGGGAAAGAGGGAGCAGGACTGTTCACTGGTGGTGTCAGTGAGAGTGCTGGCAGAGAGCTGAAGGCGCTGGTGCTCCCTGCCACCAGTAACACAACCTCCTCCCGCTTACAGCACCGAGAGAGAGAAAGAAGCCCTTTTAGGCAGGCTATTTGTGTCACATTATTTACAGTTCCATCTGCATGGAACTCGGCGCTTCCATAAAGTACAGAACATCTTTCTGATAAAGTGTAGAATGACTAAAGAATCAGCTGGTTAAATATTAACAGGAGAGGGAACATTCTGTCAGCAGAGCCGTGCATACTTACTAAGCTGAGTGAAACTTAGATGTAAACAAGCAGCTTAAGAATAAGGTATTTTGAAATCACTCAGCTTACATGTGAAATGTTGACATTACCTTCTTCAGTTGCACATTGCTGTATTTGTAATACCTATTTTGATCACAACAGCAACAACCCAGTTGTCCTTGGTCCCAACAACTCAAATCTTCCCAGAATATTCAGTATAATTGCGGATGGTGAAATCCATGAAGCTATAAAACACGAGGACCCATGTACCAAGCGGCTGGCTAATGTGGTTCGCCAAGTGCAGGTAAACACTTCTTTTTTTCTTAGATGTAAAGGGAACATTTAGGACTTGCTTTCAGAAGTTGCCAAACTGTTAAAGCAGTTTTGAGAGCCTTGTCTCCTTCGAGAATAATGCTTCAGCCAGGGAACGTGGAGATCTTTGGACAATCCTAGAACCATTACCATTAAAAGCTGGTAACGTTTGCACTGGAATAAAGGCATAAGGTCTCTTTATCCTAGCTTCTCAGATGCTTGTTAATTAAAGGTCTTGATATATAGCCAAATGCTATCTGGTGGGCTAAATGACAGTTACCGCACCAAGGGATAGGAAGTAGTGTGCCTGGCAAGCGTATGGCCTATAGATGTGTATGGGATTTGGGGCAGCAGCTATGCAATCGCCCTTGGTACCTGTCATGCTTTGGCAAAACTCGGGTTCAAGAGTTCTAGGAATACTGGATTTTGGAAAGGATTCACTTGGACAAGTGTATCAGCCTGTGAGATCTGGTATGTTTGGTACAAAATGACTTGTTTTATTGAAAGTGGGTGAAGGCATACAAGGAGAATTAACCAAAAACTCAAGGAGAAACTCATGCATGCGGCCACTGAGGATTTCCATTTACAAATACCAATCCTTGGCTGTTAGTATTTAAAGTCTGGGTGTGGAACTCAGGCTTGGCCAATACATTTGTTCAGTGTAGCTGATTTTAACCATTTAGGTTAATTTCTGAACAATACAGACGTACACAGCTGTATGGATTAGTGTATTGTTTTGTCTTGCTTTTGTAAAGTCTTGTTTTGATAGGTAGATCTGTCTGAAATGAGTAAGCTTCAGTCGAGGAGGGGGCGGAATTGTAGTGTTCACAGTATGTTGGGGTTATTTGTTTGTTTTTGCTGTTGGTGGCTTTTTTTGTTTAGCTTTTAAGAATTGTAGCTTGCTGTTACCGATCTCTCCACACATAGTCATTTGACTCCAATGGAGCATTGTAAATATTTTTTCCCATGGCAGGAACTTTGAAGGCTGTGTAGTTGCTAGCAGTTTCCTTGAATGTGGGAGGCAGCAGCAGGCAGAAGGACTTTTGCAGCAGTCGCAGTGAGCTGCTCTGTTGCTGACATACCGTAAAGCAGTCAGTCTTAAAGAGTAGCTAAGGTACACTGCTATTGCAGAAGCCAATCGAGTGACCTACAGCCGGTCATGTGCAATATGTTCTTTCCTGTTGTTCTCACTCCAGGACAGGGTGCAAGTTACTTACATCTTTTGGTAATCAAATGCTTTTTCCAAAACTTTTCTCATTTTCAGGACTTTAGCACCAGTCCCTGCTGCTGGTGACTTTAAAAAGTAGCCTCTCAGCTCTGGAAGTGCAGGTGGGGTGTGCGGAGGCAAAGGAGAACACGGGTTACGTTCACCTGTAAATGGCTGTACACATCCTCTCCTCTGTGGGAGGAAACTGAAGATTTCAGCCTGTCCTTTGGATACATGTTACAGAAATAAGCCCAGTGAATGAATGCTGATCTTTCTAAACGTATAAAACTTGAGTGTGTGCCTCAGAAGCTTGTCAGCATGCATAAACACAACTTCTCTTTTTTTCCCTAGACATCTGGAGGCCTGTGGACAGAATGCATATCACAGCTCAATGCAGATCAACAGGCAGCCATACAAGAGCTCCTGAACTCTGCTTGAAGGGCCTTAAAGTACCATCTGCGAGAAAACTAACTCCAAATAAACGTTTACCCTATTGTTTAGGTTTCTTTTGTTTCTTTTTTGAGTAAAGCAGAACTGTAGTGCGTGTTGGCCATTCTGCAACCTACAGGCAGTGGCAGCGGGAAGAAGCATTCTTTCAGAACGGTGTTTAAATCGGTTTCTACCCCACAACACTGAAGAAGTTTCCTGTAAACCCTACAATAGCACTGAAGAGTATTTTTCTAACGGTATTAGCCATCCATACGGTGGTGAAAGGGAAACAAGTTGAATTTTCTCATTAGACATAATGAATTAAGAAACAGCTTTAAGACCTTGTATTCAGCAGTAGATGTATGTTATAACAGATAAACATTTCTCGACATCTAGTGTTAATTGTATTAATTGGAGTGTGAGTCTTTGTAGGGTAGGAAGTGTCCTTCTGCCCAACAAGCCAGTAGATCAAAAGATGAAAACCTGAAGACAAAAACATCGAGCATGAAGACCTCATTGATCGCACTCTCAGATTCCCCAAAACAACTTGTACAGTGACTCAATGAGGAAAGCTGTTCAGCTTCCAGCCCTTGAATGTGAAGTCTCTTTGGCATGTCTGACAGTATCTCATTCACTCCTCAATAAATGACATTGAAACACAAGAAGCTTGTGTAGAAGTTCAGTGGTGTGTGGTTCTTTTAATTTCCTCTTGTGAAAAGATGCAAGTAACAAGCTATACAAGTCATGGTTTTATATTTGAAACTTTGTATATTGTTGCCTATTACAGATTTTATGCATTTTTTCTTGACTTCTTAACAAATTTTTCACCCAAGTCTGTAGAATGGAAACATAACTGCTTTCCTTTTATGATAGTAAATTTACATAACTTTAAAATGTTGTATTGTGTTCAGATGCAATTGCATTTCATGACTTATAAAATGTAGCGTCGGTCCAGCTGCAAATGTGCACCACCATCTGGCAGCCAGTGCTAACACAGCAGCCTGTATTTTATTTAAAACAATCATATACGATTGGTAGCCTGCCCCAAAAGAATCAAAAACTCTTTCAGGTGTTTTTAGTACAGCAAGGGTGGTGCACCATTTACCAGCTAACATGAAGCTAAAATAAACATCGAGTGTCTTCTGCCAAAGGTCAGTGTGAAGTTTCTGTGCTTGTGTTACTTTCAGGATGTTAGTAGATGCATTGACTTTTTTAAAAACTTATTTCCTTTCTGAAGTGTAGACCCTTAGAACACGCATGCTTCTTGAAACAGGGTACAAGTTTATTTATAACAAGAACAGGTAGAGATTTACATGCAATAAATTCATTGTAGAGTAAGCTTAGTTTTGCCTCTGAAAACTGTTTGAATATACTAGTACAGAATAAGGTGCGTCAAAAACTGTCCAGGACTGTTATATGCGAGGATTTGTGCCATCAGGTGCCTTAACGGCTGTAGTTTGTTTAGAGGCAGCTGAGATACTGTCTCAAAGGCTCTGCTAGTCTTATTCCCATTTTGTTGCTTGCTTTTAATCTTGTGTTTGCCAAGTGCAGGCATTCATACGTCATCACATGAATTCTGAAGGATTAGACACCAGTACTGTGAGAGATCTAGTATGTCAGGTCAGTTGTCTCAGTCACTGGTACTGACTGCAAAAATTAGGCTGTTTAAACCCTTGACCTTTCCTGTTCAGTTTATTTTAAATATGCATTATTTGAATTTCCTCTCAGTCTAAAACATTTGAATTGCTCCCTGCAGCTGTATTGTACTTCTTCCCTCAGCAGCACGCTCAGTGTGATCCCTCAAACAGCACTGACTTTGGCTTTCTGTGGCAGAAGAGCAACATTCAACTTGCTGTCCTGGTGGAGCAACTTTAATTTTCCTTTTAGCCCCAACAAATGGGAACAAAAAGAACAGGGAGCTGGGACTGCTCTGTGTGCCAGTGGCAGTGTAGGGCAGCTTTGTGCAGTTGCTTCTACCTCGTAAGCAATCTTTCTATCAGAGAAAAGAGCACTGAATCAGTGTAGGTCAGTTCCTTGGCGTACACGGAGGTCTCATCCTGCCTGCCCCTGATGGCCTTGTCAGAGCTAATCCAGATGTGTACCATTTTCTTAACTCATGTAAGCTTTAAAAACCAAATTTTCTTTTCACCAGTTTAAAAACTCAGCATCACTATTTTTAGCTTTTTAAGATCCTTGCTTGATGCTTATGGGAGTGCAAACCTTTCTGTGCCACCAGTTGTTCTTTTCTGCCGTGAGCAGCGAGGCACTGTTGCCCAAACAACGCGTAGTGTAACAGCAGTTCTGCCTGCAATTACCAGAAAGTAAGGAGTTGAAGGAATCTACCAGTGGTTATCGGTACGGAAAGGGACATGTTTTTATTTCAGCCATTTTCTTGTGTTCATCTCCAGATCATGCTTCACCAAAATACTTGGTTGGAGAAGTACCCCGTGCAGCACAAAGCACTGCGAGCGAGAGCCCTGGGAGAGCAAGGGGTACCAGACCCTCCTCGACACCCAAGCAGGAGCGTTCCTTGTTTTTAGAAGCAGATCATTTCCCAAAAGCTTAGCTGAGTTCCCATCCAAACTCTCGTCTATTCTCATTGCTCTGGAGGTGAAGCTACTTCCTGTTTGCAGCTCTAGCTTTCTCATGAAGCCTATTCATGCAGATAGATGCCTGGGCTCCTTTGCCTGGCTCTGTCTGAAAGATCTCCCTGAGAACTCGGAGCAGGGGTTGTGTGAGAAAATGGCTCGGTAGGCTCCGCATTTCTGACACGGGGTTTGTGTGCTGCTGGGGCACGTCGTTGCCTTCTCTCTGCAGGCCTCAGTGACGCCAAGTGCAAGGGCTGGCGTTCCACGGCACAGTGCAGTTGCGCCAGGTGCTGTCTGTTGTTTTCCACAAGCTTGAATCTTTCAGCCTTATGTATGGAGTACAGGCATGGGACTATGATGTGTTGCACAGCTGGAATTTTGGATGAAATAAAGAGTTAAGGAAGGTGAATTCCCCAGTGACTGTATGCATGAGTGTAGTGTGTGCACCTGCCTGGGCTCTGGAGCTGGAGCCTTAGTGGTATCCGTTGAGGTGCACACATACACTGAGTCTTCCGAATATGGTGAGAGTGGTGTGAAAAATAATACGGTATCTTTCCAACTTTGATGTTTTTTACTGTGGGGAGCAATGAGCCTTTGCTGTTCAATCACTCAGTCCACTCTATTTGCTAGTTTATTCATTTGTGCTTATTGCATGGGGCATGAAGTGCTCTTAAATCCTAAGGAACAGGTTTGTTGGCTTCAGGGAACGGGATCTATGCTTCTGTCTGGTGGAGATGCTGTTTCCTGTTTTCATTGTCCTGAAGGTGCTTGCATTGCCTCAAAGGAGAACACCTCCTAGGACAGCTTAGCATCTTGCTGAGACGTCAGGGGCCTGGGAGGAGTGCTGGATAGCAGCCATGGGATTGATCTCACCCAGCATTAGGTATCTATGACAAAATTTATATATAAATTATTGTCTCTGGCTCTACTCAGTGAAGGAAGAGAGATTTCTCTGGATCGTGCCATGTTTCATCATAAGGAATTGACTGAGACCTCAGGAGGCTGCTGTGGGAGGGCTCCTGGGCTGGTGCTGGTAGACAAGGCACGGTCAGTATCTCGGGTGCTCCCTTGGGTGGCGTTTGGCGTTTGTAACTAGTGCAACGGCACCGAGCAGCCTCATGGCTGCACCGCAGTGCCACTGTCTGGGAACACCGATTGTCTGGAATCTGTTTTTTCGCCTTCCCCCAAGTTCACTCAGTTAAAATAAATTCTCTCCCTAGAGGTCAGGCCTTCCCCCTGCTGCCTCATCGTGCCAGCTCTCCGGGAGATCCTGATTTCTCAGACGGCTGAGGTGCTCCACCTCGACAGGTAAATTACCTGCTAATTAATCCCCATTCAAACGCGGGCCTTGGACGACACTCCTGTTTCCGTAGGGGGTAAGTTTCCTCTGTTGGCATCTCCTGTTGGCATCAGCTCACTTATATTTCTGTCTGCTGCCTCATCGCGTTTACTGTAGCCTCTGGTAATGACTGCAATACCAAGCGCGTGCCTCACGAGAGAGAGAAAAATGCAGGCTGCCCCAGAAGCCATGAAGTTGCTTTGCTTTTAGCTCAGGAAGAGGTTTGTACAGATTTTTTTCTGACGCAGAAGAGATGTGAGGAATGAGGAACCGTTCAGGACCTGAGAAAGCTGCGTGTTTCGTACCCTTCAATACAAAATGCTAAGCGCAGTGACAGCTTTTGTACTGGAGAAACCAGGGTTTGTCTCTCGAGTTTTAGAATGCTTTTCTGTATCAGTGTTCACTTTTCAAAGTCAGCATCCTGTTCTTTCATGGCCCATGAGGCCCAGATCTTTGGTCTTGGTTTGTTCTGTGTTTGCAGGTCTTGCTTTCAAAATTGACTCTGATCCTTCCAATTGCTCAATAGGAAAGAAACCGAACCTCCTCTCAGCTACTCCATTAGAAATCCACGCAAGGTGTTGCAGCCCGGCACTATGATCTCAGAGCGTTGTTTCAAGGCTGCAGTTCACATGGAAATCACCGCTTCGGTCTGGAGACAAGAAATGACCATTTCTGCCTGAGGAGACCATTTCCACGGCTGCTGTCAGATCAGTTCCTGTCACTGTGCTTCAGACCTGTAAGGTGATTTCCTCCATATGTTTTCAAGAAGTGGAGACCTAGTATGTCTGAGTCAGTTTGGATCTTTGTGATTTTGCTTTCTCACTCAAGAGCTTGTCCAGGACCTTTCAGGTCCAGCAAATTTTGCAGCTGCCAAACCATGAAGTCAGTGGGTCCTTTGGGTTTGGTATTGTTTTATGAATAGCTTAAGCTAAGCTAACACCAGATGCGCTCAAGCGTTTGCAGCAGAGTTTCACTTACTTGGCATTAGATAATGAAAATTTAACATCAGTGAATGCCTTAAGGGTTGTTGGTTGGGTTGGGTTGGGTTGGGTTTGGGGTTTATTTCTGGAGGATGTGGTGCCATGTGCTGCTTCTAGCAGAAGAGGTTCAAAGCTCTTCTGAGGCACCAGAAGAGCAATAGTGGTTGCTGAAATGGGATTCTGGATTGTTACCACAGACCTGTCCTAAATCTTCCAGAAAAGCGGGATGGATGTGTGCTGGCAGGCACTGCCAAGGAGAGCATTACCCATGGGTAAAAGCTGAAGTGTTCCTGAGCTAGCAGTGAGTGCGGGGAGCTGTGAGCTGCACTTCAGTCTGGGTGACGCAGAGGGGCCTCGCTCATCTCTCATTTTGTCCACGCTGTTGCCACAGCTCTCCTGCTTCTGTGGGTGGGGGAGGAAGGAAAGGGGAGGGGGATATTTCTGCATGGAATGTGTGACTTTATTTTCAAAGTAACAATAGAAAGGGTAGATTTTTTTTTTTTTTAATATATCATATGTATAATGCACGCTGCTAAAACATTGTTTTTTAATAACTCCAGGGTGATAGGACTGGTGTAATTTAACTATCAGGTTTCATATTCAATTCATACACTAACGCTAATTTTCCAGAGGCGGGGGGGGGGAAAGCTTTGAATAAAACTCATATTTTGTATTCAGACCTGTGAAAAATGTGATCGCAGCACAGTATCTTGACCTGGGGAAGCCAACCTTGACCTTGCCAGAATTAACTGTGCAATGCCACCATTTCTTTTAATACCTACTGAGAATAAAATACCAAGAGACATTTTTACTGTGGAGACTTGTATACATAATTATTTTGGGTAACAATAATCATGCAGAGGTTGTTTGTTTAGGAGTTGGTAATCCTGCGTGGGAAAAAACTGCCACCCAAAAATGGCTACGCTGAGGCCACACCAGCAGTGAGCCTGAAGAGGAGTGTGGAGGCAGTGCTTGTGCTCCACCCGTTTGTGCTCCAGCTGAGGTTTCTGCTGGCCAGTAGATGGAGACCATACAACTGAGTATCAGAGCACCAGGCTCTTGTACTGGAGGTGTTCGCAGCTTCACAGCCCCGGCTTTCAGGAGGGTGTCTCTTACCAGGACCAGCTTACAGGCAGGTGCAACTAACCCTTTACTGACGGTGTGTGTGCAGGGCAGGTGGTCTCAAGGACTGCCTATTGCAGCCATAGAGAAAAAAGGAAAGGGGCACGTTAAATCAATCCAGATTAAACCATGTCTTCTCTACATGCCCGTTTCTCCTGCCATTCAAAATTCTCAATAAAATCCATGCCCATAAATGAGCGTCTCACTGTAGAATGAGACAGCTGTAGTCATTTTCTTCTTGCCAATCTGAAGGCAAATTCTGTTAGGAACCAGGCACCGTTCCTCATCCACAGGGTAAGGAGGAAATGAGTTTCATCCCAGGTTGCCCGCCAGGCTCTGGGAGTGAGTGAAAAGGAACTGTGTGTCCTTACAATGAGCAAAAGCTTATGGACGTTGCTGGGGGCAGCGGAGTGCAATAAGAAAAAACATCTCAAGTGGAAAGTTAGAAAGGGATAGCTGGAAAGAAAATCTAAGAAAATGGAAGTGTAATCTAAGGAGATGGTGTTCCTTGTTTGTCCTTATTCCTACTAAAATAATTTCACATAATATTTATGACTCTGGATAAAAAGCCTCCCATCAAAATCAACACGTGAAACAGCACAGCCCAAACCAGCAAGCTGCGGCAACTGGACTCCTCTCATCATGCACGCACCTGAATACTAAACAGAGCTCTGAGTGGTTGCCCACTGCAGCTTCCTTCTTCTAAGATAATATTTAATCACGTTTTACAGCTCCAGACATAAGAGCAGCAGATGACTTTCGTCTCACCTCACTTCCCAGCTATCTCATGTTTGTTCTGCTACAGCCCGAGCCCCTTGCCAGGCCTACAGAAGCGATTCTCTGCTTCCAGCTGGTGTGCAGCCACCTGAGGCAGAACTGAAGAGGTCAGGAAAAAGGTGACAACTCCAAGGGAAGCAGGGTGCCTGCCTACATAGCTGCAAGTATACGGGAGTGTGTGGATAGGGAACCATTCACCCTTTCTCCCAATGTACCCAACTGAAGCGGTAGGATGTTTAAAAACAAGAAGTGTGTTTTCATGTGTTGCAATTAAGGCATGAAAGTAATTTCTGACGGGTAAGTCTAGAGGTCAAACTGGAGAGCTGGGGCAGCCCTTGAGGGGTAGGCTTGTTGATGCTCACTGAGCAAGGTGTCCCGAGGAGGCCCCTTCCTCAGCAAGCCCCTAAGTCTCTGGCTGTCAGGAGCAGGGTGAGCACACTAGGGGGAGGATCTCGGCATGCCTCAGAAGCTCCTTCCTGTGTTTGCACAAGGCTTTTGAGGTATGAACAGTTCTTCGGCCAGATCACATAGGATCTGCTGGAGTAGGAATCACTTCATATGAAACGTGTCTCAGTGCTGATGTCCATGTAGATGCTTCCTCTGGGACCTGGAAAGGAAAAAAAATGCTTTCTCATCTCGGCAGTGCTGAGCGTTACGTGGATTCTAAACAACGGGCAAAGGAGAAATACTTAAACAAACAAAAGCATAATACAATGTTCTACCCTTTTTTTCTCTGTACTTGTAGGGCTTTTCAGGTATTCAAAGGCGGCAAACCCAAAATGCTGCATTTTAGCTAGCAACGTGCCCAAAGGATCAAAGTGCAGCAGAAAGCGCGGCACGCAGAGAGGCTCTCTGCCTACCCTGGTAGAAGATTAAACCACTCTGCTGTTCCCGCAGTTTCATGAGAACTGCAGCTCCTTTGTGACGGGCGTGCCTGGCTGGGAGGAGACGTTACAGCGGGTTCCCACCCCAGTGCCAGAGGGAGATGCGGCATGGTGCAGATGTGTGGCACCCAGCGCTGTCATCAACTGCAGGCAGGAACGGGCGCAGGGAATGGGCTCACCCGGCGGTGGTGAAGCAGTTGGAAATACCAAAGGGATGAACGCACTCTGGAATGTAACAGCACGGGATGATAGGCATCTTGAATGTAAGGAACTGGTTAAATTTAGTACAGACTGTTGTTAAAACTCCTGGCACATTACAGCGTTTCCTGGGAACTGTTCTGGTAAGCCTGCCCTATTTCAGCGGAGGGAATTCCATCCAGTTAAGTATTAAGCTCATGTTCATTTTGGAACTCGACATTTAAAAAATAAGATTATTTTTTCTTTTCTTACCTAATTGGAAGCAGTGGTAATGAATTACCAATTTTTTATTAGCTGAAACAATTGGGCATGGGAAAAACACATACCACTTCGGCCTGCACCCTGGAGAAAGTTAGAAGGTTGCACATGGAGAGCATCCCTGCTTACCTCGGCACCAGCACTAGGAGGTAGGACAGCATTCCTCACACACATTTAAAACTCAGGGAAGAGCCCAAGCTGCCACAAGTGTGGCACACAGGAAGGGGGGCCTCTGAGGGAGACCCACCCACACCCACGGCTGTACGGGGGAGAACACGGAGAGCAGTTCTGCCTGTTGCCGTGAGCAAACGGGTGGAGGAAAGGGAGAGACTGAGCCCACCTGACCTCCAGGGAAAGTTTCCTTCTTCATTTGAAAGTACAACACAGCAGAAAGCAGATTCTGTCATTACAGATTTTTCTCATCAGTAAAATGGAACTGATGCTTCGTCTTAACTCTGCTTTTAGAACAGCTGTTTTGTTCACATCCATTGGAATTCTGTTTCTGAAAAAAAGTAACTGCGGAGGATAAGAGAAGAAAGGAAGGACAACAAATGCTTTTCAAGTCTGTAATCATTTGGTTATTTGATTCTATTACACGTAAATTACCATGCTAAGCTTTCTACAGTGTAATTTTATTTCTATAAATTATTTAAAACCTTTCATTTTCTGAACAGAAAGTTTCAAGAATTCCTTTTGAAGAAGGCGTTTCATTAAGGATATTGAACCCAAATAGACACTGATGGTCCTGATTCTCCTTGCCCCGGTGTGGTTCTCAGATGGGAAGCAAATTCATTACCGCCCCCAGAAGACCCGGCTGCTGGGCTGGCATTTAGAGGAACTGCCCGATTCCAGAGCCTGCATTCTGAGATAGCAGCATCAGAGGTTTGCACTGAGAGGTTTTGCAGTTGCCCCCTCCAGCAAGATTTAGATGTTTTAAAAATTAAAACAGAATATGACGATGGGTAAGATGGTAATTATGTCACCTGTTATAACGAGCTGATGTAAAAATAAAATGTCTGTCGTCCAACACGAACTTAGAACGGACCCATGTGGAATCCTGGGTGCGACAGAGCATCAGATAAGGTTCCCGCACTGCCACTTATCAGAGGGGATTATCCCAGGAGGATTTATTCAGACATACTGGCGTGTTCTGGATGTATTCCCCCGCAGAAAGTCACAGTAAAAATATTGGCAGGGAGTGGAGGGGAAGCGGAGAGCAAGAGGGTTATTGTTTTCATGGGAACCTTCAAGTCTGATAATGCTGTAAGCCATGTTTATTGTACCATATTCTTCCCATTTTTATGTTTGCAGGAGGACTCTTAGGCTGCTATTACTTGTAGCATAGATTCCAAGGGGCTGTACAAACAGTGTTCCTTTCTCTTGCTGAGAACTACATTTGCCTCTATCTTCATCACAGCGTTAAAATGTGTCATAGGATCACAGAATCATAGAATGGCTTGGGTTGGAAGGGACCTCAGAGATCATCTAGTTCCAACCCCCCTGCCGTGGACAGGGCTGCCAGCCACTAGCTCACTAGATCAAACTGCCCAGGAACCCATCCAGCCTGGCCTTGAACACAGCCAGGGATGGGGCAGCCACAGCTTCTCTGGGCAGCCTGTGCCAGCGCCTCACCACTCTCTCAGTGAAGAATTTCTTCCTGATGTCCAACCTAAACCTCCCCTCTTCCAGTTTCAGCCCATTCCCCCTTGTCCTACCATTATCCACCTGTGTAAAAAGTCGGTCCCCCTCCTGCCTGTAAGCTCCTTTCAAGTATTGGAAGGCCGCAATGAGGTCTCCCCGGAGCCTTCTCTTTTCCAAGCTAAACAGTCCCAACTCCCTCAACCTTTCCTCACAGGAGAGGTGCTCCAGCCCTCTGATCATTTTGGTGGCCGTCCTCTGGACCCCCTCCAACAGCTCCACATCCCCTCTGTCCTGGGGATCCCAGGCCTGGACACAGCACTCCAGGTGAGGCCTTACAAGGGCAGAGTAGAGGGGGACGATCACCTCCCTCTCCCTGCTGGCCACACCTCTCTTGATGCAGCCCAGGATGCCATTGGCCTTCCTGGCTGCAAGATCGTTTAATGTCAGATCATAGTGTCACGATCATTTAAGGAATTTAGTTGTAAGGTCCTTCTGGAAACAACCGCCTCCCCGTGCACGCCCCTTGTATAAACAGTTCGCTCTGTCCAAAATGACAAAAGCACTGGAAGGAAATGAGCGGTGACACGGAGAGCTCAGCCTTACACTCTGAGTTCTAAGGTCACGTTCCTGTTTCACATGGATTTGGATTCCTCCTCAAAAGAAGTATTGGAAGACGGACGGCGTTGGCTGGTTGGTCTCTAGAAGCCACGCTCAGCGGGGACCCCATGGGGGGTCCATTCCCACCTAGCACACGGCACCTGGCGCGGCAGGCTTGGCTGCACTCGGTGAAGAAGCCAGCTCTTCTTTCTGTTTTCATTTGTTACTCAACATGTGAAATCTTTTTGTATCTGCAAATGTTTTCTCTTTCCATTCTCACTTCTCTCTCCCCACCATGACAGAAGAGGTGTATTGTTTCTGATGGGAATACTGGCAGGAGAGGAATACGTGTTTTCTCCGGACATAGCGTTCTCTTTCCCTTCTTTTGGGAGAAAAAGTGAAAATGGATTTTAGGAGAGGAAACCTGAATACAAATAGCAAAAGGACGTTTTTTTTTTTTTTTTTTTTTGAATTTGCATTTTCTTGGCTTCTATTTTCTTAAATGTTCTGATATTTGTAATTCGAATAATTATTATTTTAGAGGCGAATATAATAAGTAATTTTATTATTAATGTTTTTCTTTTCCTTGCAGTACTCTGACACTCTCATCCATTAATGAATGCTTCACGATTCTCAGTATCATTTAAAAGTAAGCCTTTCTTTTCTCTTTGTATGTGCAGAAGGGAAAAAGCAAGCACGAAGTAAGCATAAGTGATGCAATCTTACGTAGTTTTGAGGGATGCAAGTTGTTCATTAATTTCAAGTGGACTTTTCAGCTCTGAAGTTCCAGGGGTGACTCCTCCATTAACTGTTTCAGGGGTGGTCATCCCAGCACACAGACGCAGCTGATGAAACAAATGCATTCCTCCTGAAACTGGCACAGACACCGGACAACACCAGGTAAATATGAGGACACGTCGCAGAGGTGACATAACACGGGAATACCAAAGGCAGGGAGAGGAGCTTGCTCTGTCAGCTCGGTATGCAAAAGATCTCTTTGTAAAGATCCTGAAGTACTTGGGAAACTTCTGCATTTGCCCTGAAAAATGCTCTCTTAATTCACAGTCCCGTATGAGCGGGGCGGTAACCCCGGCAGTTAGCGGGCTGTTAGTGCTAAGTCACTTGTTTTTAATGGGTGAGTATTTCACCTGAGGAAATTCCTGAAGTTTGAGAATGGTAAGGGCTTCCATTGCTAATTGGCTACGTTTTTTATTTGTGTTTTTTTTTTTTTTCCCCCCCAAAGTTAAGACACGTTCTGCTGCTATACAGTATTATGAAAATCATTAGTCACCACTGCTTCCAGCTATAGTTTGGTGTTGCAATCTGATGTAGAAGCAGAAGACACGTTAGCCCAACATCACTAACCCTACCAGAAAAGCTAGTGGTGCGATCATCTTCACCGATGACTGTGCCGCGAAAAATACACCGCAAAACAAAACCCACATGTAGGCTAGTAAACATGTAATAAAGATAATGGTGAACTGCATGGAGAATTCTGTCACGCTCTTGCAACAAAATTAGCCGAGACATATGAGCTAACACACGTTAACTCACTAGCACAGATCTGTGCTAACGTTACGAGCATTCAGACATATATATGAGAGAAGGCCCCAAACAGACTACTCAAGTGCCCTACATTTGCAAGACCGAGCCACAGACCGCATTTACACAAGAGCATACTGATAAATCTAGCACTAAAGTATTTAATGAGAGGGCCTTTGAAACAAAATTTCAGGCTCCAGGGAAAACATCTGTGGAATGTTTTATGAAAAAAAGAATTGCATAGACAAAAGATGTCGCTGAAATACACAGATTTCTATTAGGGCAGCATCTTGGCTTCTCTCCTTAATAAGACAGAGAAAAATATTTGAACTCAACACATTTTTGAAGTAGTTTACAAAACAGACATAGATTAAGGCTGCAAGGACCGTACTCTGACGTTAGTGTAAACCAGACCAAGGAATTCGAACCACATGCTTGGGCTGTGAGTCCAATAATCGAGGCTGACCAAGCACAAAGATAGGCAATCAAGTTATCACATGGCACACGTGAAAACGTGAACTTGTAGGCGCTCTGCCATAACTCCTATGTACGCACCTGCCTCCCGGCAGCAAACAGGAGAACATGTCAATGAAATGATAACTGCCAAATGTCCCAGCGCAGAAGAGCTGTGAAAAGTGAAAGCTTTCCAAAGAGCAGTATTTGCATTCCAGCGTAGCTGTTGCTATTTCTTCCTTAAGAGGGAAACAGGCAGAAGGCACGCAGAGGCAGTCTCTCAGGGCGACAGAGCCCGTTCAACCTACTCCTCCCTTCCCCTTCTCAGGTAAGGCAGGCTGAACAGCGCCCTTTGGTTTGGCTAAACCCGAAACCCAGTTCCAGCTCTTCAATGTCAGTGGATGCAGGCAGAGCTTATCTTTTTTTTTTTTTCTTTCAGAAACATGACCTAGCTAGAATCATTTTTCTAAATTCAGCTACTTAAAAAAAAAAAAAAATCTCCCACACTGTCTCTCTCAAATTCTGCTGTTTATTCGATGTCCTAACAAACTCCATGTCTCATTCCACAGGGAAAAAATGTGACCCCACGTGTATGTGTCGTACATAGTACGACAGGAATCCAACAGCAACGATGGACGCTTTTCTTCACAAACACATCAGAGGAGTACAAGCTGCTGCCATATGTAATCTACAAAAGGAAAATCCTTTTTAGAGAAGAGGTGCTGCTTAGAATTGTGGAGAGCATCACTGGGGACAGGTGAGAGCTGACTTTATGGCTGACGAAACAAACACTTGAGTAAAGGAATCTGTTCAGATGTCAGCCACTAGTTGTGCTTGACGCTTCCAGAACACCCAAGAACTGTGGCCGACCAGATGCAAGCTTGTCTGTGGCTCCTGGAGAAACGGCCAAGCTGTTCCCATCTCTGATGTTTCAGTAAGTTTACCATTCGAGATAACAGTTCTCTGTTGCTCTTTGGAGCTCAGTGATAAATGGGCTCAGTGATAAAGTAGGCTTCAGGGCAACCTGTTACTGCTGTTCAGTAGGAGGAAAGTTTCAAGGTCACTCAAACTTGGAAGGCACCGCAGATGACCTCACTCATTTGATGTTGATTACAACAACTCTTTGTTAGGTGTGAATGAGGCATTAGCGATTTGGAAGCCTACACAATAAGCACCAGGAAATTCTAAATGCTATGGTTGGCCCTTGCAGCACTGCTCTTACCCTCGCTGCACCTTAATGAGTGGCTGAAGCTGCTGGCAAAATAAGTATTTGGAAAAAGCAAAACGTGTTATGTCGGTGTTTTTAATCTCAGTTCATGTTCGAATGAGCGAAACAGACAGCTAAGGACAATTTCCAGCCCTTCAGTAGGTTGCCTGTGTACTTTGGTTAAGGTTTGGGGGCTGACCAAAGAAATGCATCTTGCATGGCTGGCTGATGTACTTCCACAGAGACACTGAGGTATCTGCAGCGAGGTGTTTGTGCGCAGAGGCATTGCTGTTGCCAGCAGAGGAATTTGTCTTCGGGGGATTAAGCAAAGGCAAGGCTTAGAGGAGAAAATATTTATTGTGTTCACATATCTCTTTCTTGCAGTCCCCAGCTGGGCTTTGTGTGGTGTGCTCCTTTCAGCCCACATACTGGAGCGGAGACCTTTTTGAGAGAGCCCTTGACGCTCAGGCTGCTACCACTTGTTGAATTCTACTGGTTTGGGATCTGTCATCACCTAAGGAGGAAGAAAAGCAGTAACCATGAAATTAGAATGCACTACCCGCACACCTAGTCCTTTGATTTTTCTGGTGTCTCAGACACACGTTTGGAGTATGATGAGCGTGGAGAGAGACCCCCTGGTAAATCCAGCATCGATTTCTCACCGCTGATTCCCAAAGCGTCCTCCTGACGCAGAAAGCAGCGACACCAGCGGGCTCCCAGCTGTGCGCAGCCCCCTGAAGGCAATGTCCCCGGGGCACGCCGGCTCCTCCCGAACCAGCCACCCAGCTCAGCCGCCCGCCAGCCGCGAACACACAGCGAACCGGCTCCCGGTGCTGCAGGGGCCAACCCCCTCGCTGGGTACTCGTGCCCCCGCCGCAGGCACCTAGGCCGGGCGGTGCCCCCAGCCCCCGAAAGGGGCAGCGAGCCCACAGGACCCCCTCTCCCCTGCCCTCCTCGGGGTGCGAAGGCCGGCCCTGCCCGCTGCGG